>JANPYM010000003.1:3489436-3712138 GCA_025890175.1 Ciborinia camelliae
GGTTGAGGTTTGGTATTAATGAGGATTGGAGGGGGGGAGGGGAGGGGAGGTTTGGAGGGGAGGTTTGGAGAATGGAGGGGATAGATATTCTAACGGGTGCATAGGTAGGTAGGTATGCTAAAATTTCTCCTATGGGTTTTTATCTAGTTGCTTAAATTATATTGTTTATTGAATCACTGGATTATGTTACATAGGTTATGTTAGGTAAGGTAGGTATGGTACCGGACTTTATTGATTGGATTGGGTTGGATTGGATTTGGTTGGATTGCATTGTTTATATCATTTGCCTGAATATTTGGATAATTCGTTGATTGAAAAGGGAGTGTAACAAGTTGGGTATTATTTGCCCTACTAATAATGACTCGCGATCCTGTCTTCTTGTGCGTGCCCATATCCAAACATGAATCCAAATCCAAATCTCCCAAGTCACTACACGATGATGTGACATGACAATGATGACATAGGTAGGATGTATGCCAAGCCCCTCGTGGCAGTGCTTATTACTAGACATTCCATTGGTTCATTCGTGAGAAGACCGTACTTTGAACTATAGCCATTGGTTAGCTTACACAGCATGGGGCAGCATTCAAATCTCCAATTCCCCCAACTTAGTTGAATTTTGGTTTAGTGAGTGGCTTAAATTGATGACTAGGTACCTAGAGTGAGGCGAATCATTAAGGCGATTTCTTCCAAGATTGGCTGCGACTGTGCTTTTCGCAGTGTCAAAGCGAAGCGCACGGGGGAGAATATATAGATGCGTGATTCCCCTCGGTCCGGCCGAACTGTTTATATTCATTTCAGCTTGTTTGAATTGATCTCAATGCTTCATCACATTAACACAACATTGAAACACCAACCCTTCAAGGGCAAGTACAACATACAACACAACATACAAACGTCTAGCTGTGGTGAAACGAGCGAGACGCTGCTTATACATCATTCGGAAACCTTTTATCGTGAATCGCAAATCAAAAATCAAAATCAAATCAGATCAGATCGGATCAGAAAATCTTGAAAAGGTCAAAGTTTAATTCAACGACATTTCATTTATGATACATTGGATCTTGTGGGGAAGATCATATTGATTAATTAACGTCATCACATCACTTCCAAAAAAGGAAAATTACGATTACAATAGAATCTTTCTACCAAAATCGTCAAGACAACGATTGTTATTTTTAAAAATGAAATCACATCTTTGGACAATAGCATTCCTACTCCTCTCCTCCACCCCCTCCATCGCAAATCCGCAATTTAAACCCGAAGTTGAATTGGTTGCGCGCGACGCCAATGCCAATGCAAATGCGCACGCGGAAGTCAAAACCGATTTGACCTGCTGTCCGCGCCAAAAGGAAGAGCACGATTTATTTAAACGGAAGGGAGGAGGAGGTGGCGGTGGTAAAGGTGGAGGGGGTAGTAGTAGTGGAGGAAAGGGGGGAAAGGGTGGAAGTTCTAGTTCTTCAAGGTATGCAAATGGAGATTTTCATATTTCTGGAAGCTTGACGGATGGACAGAACGGGGTGGGGAAGAGAGATGTTGGACGAGAGGAGTCCGGGGAAGGGATCGCTCGGGATGAAGATGGAATTTCTTTGAGTCGTAGGAAATATGGGGGGTTTGGGGGTGGGAGAGGTGGTTACTGGGGTGGAAGTGGGAAAGCATCTAGTTCTAATTCGAAGAAAAGCAGCTCTTCTTCTGGCGGTAAAGGAGGAGTGACTTCCTCTTCTTCTTCGGCCGGTGGTCGAACAAAATCTGGGTCTGGTCCGGCTCCTGCTTATGGCGGTGGAAGATATGTACGTATACCCATTTCCCAAGAACCTTCTGTTGAATTGAATATTTACCAAAAACAATAGTACGGCGGAGGAGCGGCAACACCCTACTCAGCAGGTGCCCGCTCACCTCTAGGAATCGCCCCGCTCTTCCTCGGTGTCGCACTCCTATCCATCTACCCAGGTCTCTGGCTCTACGGCGCCTACATCTACCCCTACCACAACCCATACACCTTCCGCAACCATTCCGCCACAGCAAACGGCACCAATACGACCACCAATGTCGTGGAAACCCGACAAGCATCCGACACCACAGGTGTCATCCAAACACTCCCCGTAACCTGTCTCTGCGCCGCCTATTCCGTATGCGGCTGCGATGATAATGGAAATAGCACCTTTCTCGACCAACTAATCGGCGATGGAAATTACGCGGCCCTTAATAAATCCGTCATCAATGTGGCGGATGTTAATGGCACGACGACGATTATCCTCAACGGTACATTGCCTAATGGAACAACAGCAAGTGGAGGCACCGATTCGGCGGCGGCTCGAACCATCGCTGAGGGTTTGGGTTTGTCCGTTTTGATTACAATTGTTTTTGCAACTTGCTTTGTCATCTAATCGGATGAGGGAGGAGGATGCGCAAATATCAAGATTTTTCGGAATCTAACCTCTTCCCCCCTCCTTCTTCTTCTTCTCGCTATTCCTTCCTTCCTTCCTTCCTTCCTCGCCTCCTTCAATATCTACCTACCTACCTACCTACCTGGGAATAGGTACAAAGATCAACCCAACCCAACCAAACCCAACCCAACCCAACCAAACCCAACCCAACCCAACCAAACCCAACCCAACCCAACCAAACCCAACCCAACCAAAACCCAAACCTCGCAAAATTCACCCTTTTTTTCCCTGTAAGATAATATATTTATTTTTTTTGGATTCTCGTCAACGAACGCATACGGGAGGCAACATGTATCCATCTTTCCATTTTTTTCGTTTTTATTTCTCATCTTTCATCTTTCATTTTCCCTGGCGTTTGGACGGGATGCGCAATGGGATAGGATGGGATTGGATGGGATGGGATGGGATGGGATGGGATGGGAATCTCGTTCGATTTCATTCGGTTTATGACTCCCGACCGACTCAGTCGCTCCTAGACGAGGTCTTTGGGGTGGGATGGATGCATGGATGGATGGTGGTGGGATGGATGGGAATCTCGTTCGGTTTATGACTGCCGACCGACTGCTCCTAGACAAGGCCCTTGGGATGTGATGGATGCATATTTGCATATATGCATGGATGCATGGGTGGTGGGATGGATGGATGCATGTATTATTACCTGGCATATGAAATACCTAATACCCAATACCCAATACCCCATGATGGATAGGATAGGATATTGGATAGGATATTGGATGGGATATTGGATGGGATATTGGATAGGATACAGGATATACCCGCGGATAGAATATGTTGAGGATGGGGATGGGGGTTGAGCAGCAATGCTCAGGAGGATGAGGGAGGATACAGATACAGATACAGATACAATACTCAGAAGGATACCGTACAATCGTTGGATACCTTACCTAATCTATCTTCTCTTACCCTATCTTATCTTCCCTTGCCTTACCCTATCGATAGGGTGATTTGGTAGTAATACAATACAATAAAATACAATATAAATAATATACGTTGGATTGGATTAAATTGGATTTGGGATTTTCCTTAACTAATATGAATGGATGGAATGGTTGGATGTAGTTGAAGTGCGGTGTTTGTGTTTGAAATACCTCACTCATCTCATCCCATCCCATCTCATCTCATAAAGATTTTCATCATCTAGGTACGGAGGTACGTAGGAAGATAGGTAGATAGGTATTTAGGTATATACATCGACCCATCTATCAGTATCTACTACCATACCATACCATACATACTATTTATTCTACCCATCCCACCCCACCCCACCCCATCAAAAACCAACTCAAGCGTCAAGCGTCAAAATTCCTCGCTTTGCGCCGCCGTAGCAGTTCTCCCAAGGGAATCTCATCCTCGAGATCGTCGAGATCGTCGACAATATCGACTTCGTCGTCCACGCCGTAGTCGCGCAGTCGCTCGCCTTCGGAATTCGTCCAGTCGCGTGCGCTGTCGCTCGTTTCGCTCACATATTCTTCATCTTCATCCTCGTTCTGATCCTCATTTTCCTTTTCGTAGAATCCATCTCCACCATCACTGATAGAATGACCATCTCCACCATTACTGATAGAATGACTATCACTTTTCTTCCACCGCTTTAAATCCGCTTCCTGTCTCTGTCTAAAAGCCTCTCTCTCTTCCTCGATACTCCCATAGATTTTCTGTGGCAATGGCTGCGTTTCCACAGCAGTACATCCCGCTCTCCGTCCCAATTTATCGGGATCAGGCGGCGGCCACATGCCTTCCCGATCATTAAAACCATTTTCCGCCCACGCCCCCGCACTCTCGACCCCGGGGCCCCGCGCCCACGGCACAAACCACATCAAGACATTCGCGGTGCCCATGGCCTGCACCACATTCTCCCACACCCCGATATCGAACGGGAATTCCACCTTCTGCACCCGCACCTTCCGCCCGCCGTTCGCATACACGTAGCCGCGCATGTGCCGCGTCTGCGACCGCTCGATGATGCTTTCGTGCCGCTCGATCTCCCACGCTTCGATCATGTACGTGTTGGTCGCGAGCGAGTAGACGGTGCGCAGAAAGAGGATGGTCAGCGCGAAGAGCGAGAGCGTCACGCAACAGGTTATGGTGAAGAGCCCGGTTAGTGCCGTGGTGCTGGGCCCGAGATAGGAGGGCACCGTGCTGAATACCACGTAGGAGATTCGCGTGTAGAGGTGCCGGCTGAGGATTACCAGGGAGAGCACGCTGTAGAATAGGAAGCGCGTGAAATGCGGGATGGTCGTGTGCGAGACGCAGTTGTTGGTCCAGGGACAATGATGGTCCATTTTGGGGATGCAACTGGGAGGATAGAGAGGTTAGTGTGGATTTCTTTCGGGTTTTGGTTTTGATAGAAGATGGAGATAGAGTGGGAGTGAGGGGAAATATAATCTTACCGTTTACATCTTTTACAATGATGGGCTCGCGGTGGCTTCACCGCATCGCATTTCTTACACCATCTCACATTCTTCCACACCATCTCTTCTCCCCCATCATCACCACCACCACCACCCCCTTCAACCTCGACCCGCGGCCCCTTCTCCCCATCAACCCCCACAATCTTCACCCTCTCCACCCATCCCTTCTCCCCCGGATCCACAAAACACGTACGATAATAACACCAGAGCATCGCCCACGAAGACGCATTAAAAATCACCATCTCCCTTCTCCCCAACGACCCCGGCTCCAGATGCTGGAATAATATCTGCGATCCGTAGATCAGATATATCATGTAGAGAAAACATAGTGGTTGTGCTAGATCCGTGATCGATTCGATTTTGAAGCGCGTTGGGAGCCCCCCCGCGTATGTCATCGTGTGCTGGAATGTGTTGGAAATTACATGGATATTATATTATCATTGATCGGATATGATGTGATATCTGATATTGTGATTGAAGAAGAGAGGGAAATAACTTGGAGAATGCATAAGGCCCCCTATTCAAATGAGCTTTCGCATGTCCGTTTATTCAGCATCAATGCATGTATGGAGTAAATATGTAAGGCTACCTACCTACCTCCAGCTAGGTATGAATAGTAGTAGCCTTACAGCCTCGTATCAAGCATCTATCTGCACGCTCGGACGAATTTTTATCCAAACATCGGTACCCATGTAGGTAAGCAGACGTGACATGACGGAGCGGAACTTTTCAATTTCTCGGCAGGCTCGCTAGCTGGTGCATCCCTGTTGCCGACAGGGGTTTCCACAACACCATACACGAAGCAGCGAACCGAACCGCAGCGGGGGAATGTTAGACCGTCGGGACGGATCGATATGGTTTCTCTCACGCTTCGCGTGTCGCATTTCGCACTTTAGCATGTAAGATGGACGTCGAAATGGACATGGAAATGGAAATTATGGACCCCCCGTGCTGGGCTCGGCTTAATGATACTGGAGTTAACGGAATCACGTAAGGTATTAGCTCATTTCTCGCCTGATGACTATGGCTTGAGAGGTCGTGGTTCGTGGGTTGAATGCGAGTGCATCGGCTTTTTGATGGATTGAATGGGTTGAATGAAGACAGGTTCTTGAGAGTGCGCTTCATGGCTTGATGGCTTGAGAGACGGAGGAATTCATGTCTTTTTTGCCATGCGAAAGTGGGTTTGGCGTCGTGAGATGGGCTTGATACGGATATACCTTTTCATACTGCGATTGCTTATCTCCAGATTTTCATGATGTGCTAGGTAGG
Organism: Ciborinia camelliae; assembly: GCA_025890175.1. Lineage (NCBI taxonomy): Eukaryota > Fungi > Ascomycota > Leotiomycetes > Helotiales > Sclerotiniaceae > Ciborinia > Ciborinia camelliae. The sequence continues at coordinate 3,495,585 of JANPYM010000003.1, forward strand.
CTCCAGAATATAATTTCCGTCCCATTGGATGGGTCGGCTGAGGTTTGTCTTTGATGTTTGTATAAGAATAGGATGTCCAGGTTTGTGGATTTTATATTTTGTTTTGTATCAAGCAAGTTGGTTTGATCTTCTGTTAAAAGATCAGTTCTTTTCTTACTCAGTTCCTCTTTTCTGTACAATCGAAGTTTTCGTACTCCTGAAATAGCATATTCATCATCCCATACACTCGAATCATCAAATCACACCACATTTCCTTCTTACTTTCTCCGCCATGGGGGAATCTATAGAAACTCCTGGTCTGGAGGTTCCTGCATCCACACATCAAACCTCTTCCGACAACAGCATCCCACATATTCCCGGCAGTATTCAAGAAAATTCCACCACAGACGTCGAGACGTCCGAACCAAAAATTGAATTTAAACCCACTACCGCATTTATCCTCGCCTTTTCTTCCATATGTCTCATCACGCTCGCCGCCGCACTCGATGCCACATCTCTCAGCATCGCTCTTCCCATCATCACCGCCAAGCTTGGAGGAACCGCCATCGAAGCCTTCTGGTCGGGAACTAGTTTCCTCCTCACCAGTGCGGTTTCGCAACCGGTGATTGCGGGGCTGAGCCATATTTTCGGCAGGAAAGAATTACTTCTCGGGTCGGCTTTGTTCTTTGGTATCGGCTCCATCTTGGCGGCTGTTGCGAATAATTTTACTTTGATGTTAGTACGAACATGCGTGGATCGTGGATCCTAGTGTCATGTCATGTATGGTTGCTAATAGATTCGTAGGCTCGTGGGTCGAAGTATTCAGGGGATTGGTGGCGGTGGTATCTTATCTTTGGGCGAGATTCTGGTTACGGATTTGGTTCCTCTCTCGGTGCGAGGAGCTTATTTTGGATATATGGGTATGCTTTATTTTATACGCAGCCAATATATCGGCTAATCATATACACAGGTAGTATTTGGGCTATCGGAAGTGTAGGAGGTCCATTGATGGGTGGTGGTGAGTGTTCACCCATGCTTGCTTCCAGAAGCGCTCGTCTAATTTCATTCTCTAGCTTTCGCCGAAGATGTCTCCTGGCGATGGATTTTCTGGATCAACATCCCCATCGTCGTATCCGGCGCAATCGCCATCATCCTATTCCTGAAAATCAAACGTACTCCAGGAAAGTTATCAGCAAAGATCAAGAGATTCGATTGGTTTGGCTCGGTCATTTTTATTTCCGCCACAATATCATTCCTGATTCCTATCACATGGGGTAAGATAATCAATCGATATTCCTAAAGACACCTCACTCATTCAAAATAGGTGGTGTGATGTATGCATGGGATTCATGGAGAGTGCTCTTTCCTCTCTTGATCGGAGTCGCAGGTCTCGTCGGCTTCGCCTTCTACGAAAAATATCTCTCGGATCGTGCATTCGATTCTGATGGAGAACTCCTACCAGGAGATCATGTGGAACCGATTATTCGTTTCAGTATTTTCGGTACTTGGTCCACGATATTCATATACTTTCAAACGATGGTTCATGGAATGCTCCTCTGGTCTCTCTTGTACTATCTTCCTTTATACTATGAAGCGGTTCAAGGGTACACACCGATTATTTCCGGCGTGGCCGTCTTGCCCGAGACTAGTTTCGTTGCTGTAAGTTGATCCTCCTTCATGTCGCTTAACATCTACTAACAAACCACAAGCCCATGTCCATAATCGTCGGCGTCACCGTCGCCAAAACCGGTCGATACCGCTGGGCGCTCTGGACCGGGTGGATCCTCGCCACCTTCGGCGCCGGTCTCCTCTACCTCCTCAAACCCCAAACATCCATCGTCCAATGGATCTTCCTCAACATTCCCATCTCCATCGGCACCGGCATGTTATTCCCCGCCATGGCGCTCGGAAACCAAGCAGCCTCGCGCCCCCAAGATGCCGGCCACGCCGCGGCCTTCTTCGCGTTCGATCGCGTGCTCGGCCAATCGATCGGCGTGGCCATCGGCGGCGTCGTCTTCCAAAATCAAATCAGGCAGAAACTCCACGCGTATCCCTTGCTGGCGGATATGGCCACCCAGTACAGTAAAGATGCCACGGCCCTGGTCACCCTGATCAAGAATATGGAGGAGGGAGCCCGGAAATCACAACTGAAGGAGGCCTATGCCGATTCGTTGAAGATGATTTGGATCGTTATGTGTGCGTTGTGTGGCGCGGCACTCGTGACGAGCTTTTTTGTCAAGGGCTATTCGTTGGATGTCGAACATAGGACGTTGCAGGGTTTGGAGGAGGAGAAGAGGAGGGGTGATGCGGAATCGGTGGGGGAGAAGTGAGGAGGGGTGGGGGGGAGGTGAGGTGGAGGTGGAGGTGGATGTGGGTAGGGGGTCATGCTTGTATGTACGTTTTCTTCTTTTTTAAATTTTCTCTTAGAGCGTTTCTTGGTGTAATGTGGTAATATGCATATAAGTACAATTATTAGAATCATAGAGTAGTATATATAATATTAGATACCTAGATAGATAGATATAGAACCATTTCGCCCCTTTTCCCTTTTCACTCAATAACATAACTCAATATTAGCACAGCACGCTAGTAAATAATAATTAATAATCATCATCACACAACTCGTTGGAGAAAAACTAATATTCTACAACATTCCTACAACTGATCTTAACAATCTTCATCCCCAAGAAAAATTTATCTCTCGGTAGGTACCTAGGTAATGACAAACTTACATTTTCTAGTGTATATAGTAGATCAATATTAATGTATGTAGAAGGATGTTAATTTTTCATACCTAGCTTCCCGAGTCTCATTCATTCATTCTAAAATCGTTGATTATAAAATCGTTGATTATAAATCCTATATATAGGGATACACAACCCTTCGAAAAGCCCTCTTCATCTCCCGATCCTATCCCATCCTATTATTCCATACCGGGAAATATAAATAAACCAGCAGTACGTTTTTTCAAATTCAAATCCAAAATCGATATCATATCATGTCAATAATGGGAGAAGGAGAATAGGGTTCGGATACCTGTCTACCTAGTACTTATCTATATACCATATTCGATTTTTGCTTTCCGCTAAACTTATATCATTATATAGGTAGGTATATATATATAAATTAATCAATAACATTCTCACACTCTCATATTATTCATTCACCGCATCATCATCATTAAATCAAAATCAAATTTTCACTTCCATACCAGCACAATAACTACCTACTACTAATAAAAGAAAGAAGTATAATAAGTTTTCGCCATCAAAGCTAGTAGGGAGGAGAAATAATGTATTAAATTGATATATATGTTGAAGTAGATTGATAGTAACTATTTACTATAATATCGCTATTTCATTTTAGAGCACAGCAGATAGACACCAACCAGCATCAGAATCATCTTATTAAGATTGGTCACTGGGTCTCATTTATGAAGGTGAGCTGGATTATCGAATCCATTCGATTCGCACAGACAAAAAATAAGGGTTTGTTTAATAAATGATAAAAGAACATGAGCAAAAAGATCAACGTTTTCATTCGTAAAAACCATGTCATCGTAAATCATTCTCCCGCTGGAGTACCGAATATTTGCTCCATCCATCCATCCCTATCCATCCATGGATCCCGTAACCTCTTACATAAATTTACTAGCCAAACCCATCAATCCACTCATCCCACCCGAACTTCCACCCTGGCTCTTCATGTACATCTTGAGAGCCATCTCACCGGCTTGTTGCACGGCGCTTTCCTTGGAGGAACCCGATGACACGTTTCCTTGGCTGCTTTGTTGGTCGAAGAGCTTGCTGGCTTGGGCCATGGCCATGCCGACAAATGCGTTTTGTGAGTTTCCGGATGAGGAATTGCCGGATGAGCCACCGGAGAACATCTTGAGGGCTTGCATTGCGGCAGCACTTCCCATGCTGGATGAAGATGCTGAAGAGTCGCCGGAAGAACCACCACCACCGTAGAATTGTTTGTGGGAGTTTACGGCTTCTATTTTTATATTGTTAGTATGTTCTTTGGGGGTGGTGTCAGTCGAGACGAAATATCATACCTTGCTCATCAACTTCCTGAGAACCGATGTTGTGCTTGTTCTGGCCCAAATAACCCAAGACGTTCGAAAACATGCTCGAATCACCGGAGTCTCCAGAGTGTTGCTCAGCATGATGAGCTGCGCCCTTCAAATCCTCATCATCGGCACCATATCCACCACCACCACCGTATGGGTTGTTTCCGCTTCCTCCATGTCTCTCATCGCGGCCACCGTGTCGGATTTCATCTTGGCCTCCTTGGCCACCTCCATAGTAGCTTTGGGCCTCTCCGCCCCCTTGACGACGTTCCTCGTTGAAGTTTCCACCGCCAAATGCGGCGCCTGGTCCGCTTTGTCCACCGTGGTGACCTTCTCTTCTTTCTATGGAGATTTATGAGCTTTGTCTATAAAGGATATATGAACAACTGAATGGGGGTGTTAGGTACCTTCACCGCCATATCCACCACTTTGTCTTTCCTCACCACCATATCCACCACTTTGACGTCCCTCACCACCATATCCACCACTCTGTCTTCCCTCATATCCCTGTTGTTGTCCACCATAGCTTTCCTCATCTCTGCGGCCGTGATGGCCTTCTCTTCTCTCTGCAAATTTGTTTTAGTATTTCCTGTCCTATCCACGTTTCTCCAGACCAGAGGGGTCGAAATACCTTCTCCGCCATATCCGCCACCTTGCTGGCCACCGTAACTCTCGTTTCCGTATCCTGACATGATTGCTATTGTTTGATTTGAGTTGGTTGATGCTATGAAGGTAATACTGTTAGCCAAGAATAGAGGGGTATATTTGTTGAGATGGCTTGAGTGGGGTAGAGCTAAAGAGCTCCCACCAAAACACAACTCACTGCTCTGGAACTTTTAAAATCAACTCAACTTACTATTTGAAGATTCTGTAATATGATTTCGATGATTTCGATGAATTGTGAAGTGTGTCAAGTTGTTGAGGAAGAGATTGTTCTTGAAAAGTCGAGGAAAAGCTTTTGATATATTTTTAACCTAAGGTCAATAGAGCTGCGGTGGAAAAGGAGGGGAGTCATGCAGATGATGACGTTACGTGGTGGGGTAGCTGAAACACCTATTGGTGTGGAGCATATCCGATCATTTGATTGGTTGATTTTGAAATGCTGTGCAACCCTTTCAGCTAACCTGTCTCGCCTGTTGAGAATAGACGACTAATTTTATGACCTAAGATAAATTAGATAAACTGCGTAGGTGGCTTGGAATATCATCACAAAGTTGAAACTTGGTGATATTTGTAACATTTTTTCTTGGACATGCAATGAAATTCACCAAATAATAACCTTAACTCCTGGCTGATATTCGGTAAATTAGTCAAAAGAAGTGGCGGGCTAAATGAGATTACCTTGGACATTGAGACTACCTCATAGGGGATAAAGGTTGTTTAGGATAAAAACTATCATTAGGCAACTAAAAATTCCAGCAGTATGTAAATATCAAGTAGTTAGCAACGGCGCCGCAATATAAAGATCATCAAACTTCTTTCCCAACCTTTCAGGCATCTTCCACTTTGATATTTTATCCCCCCATGCAAAAGCCGATTTAAACATCGTCACAAAGTCCTCTTGCGCCGGTAATCCCATCACTGGCTTCTCCCAGTAGTCATGTACATCTTTCCACTGCTTCTCCCCAGGAGCGGGTTTCGTGGGTATCCAATCAGGATGTGCGTCTTTGAAATCTGGGAACGGCTTTTCGGCTTGAAGACTGACTAATGACGCATCTTCGATGTTGAAGGCGGGAAATGGATCAGCTGCGATAATGGGGGGAGGCGCGATGAAGAGTACTCCCATCATTTGGGGGGTCCCTTCGGAGTCGGCGTTGAGTAGGTCGGAGATGTGGTTATTGCCGCCGGTAGGATCGGTGGAGGACGAGTCTGGAGGTCGATTGTTAGATCAAGTCTACGGAAGGTTTGGTTTTGATTATACTTACATTTTTGCCAAAGGGCAGTTGGAACTTGCTTTATGTGTCTTTCCATACGCCATCCTTCCTCTTCCTCTTCCATGTCCAATGAGGTTGGATCTTGTTCAATTGTCACTGCGAGGTTAGATGTCAATGCCTGGGTTAGCTTCGTCGGTTTGCCGTAGACGTCGTATGGAGAATCTAGCGTCTTTTCGGTTACATCGGTCAAAGTTGCCGATTTTATCGCTATTTTGCATGCTACCACGAAGGAAAAGCTACCTCCACGAACAGTCCAGATCTCATTCTGTTCCCTCTCTGGTATTTCACTCTCGTTGAGCATCCCGGATTGGACAAGGAATAAATGACCTTGATTCTTGGGAGGCTTGAATGGTTCCTGAGACACCGAAGCGCTTTGTAGTTCGAGAGATGGTGTATCACCGAGTTGGAGCACCAAATCGTAGAAATCAATGAGCGAAAGAGGGTCTCCTTCATCCTCGCTATCGCCAAAACTGATGGTAAATGATACAACCCAGAGACTAACATGAACACTACCAGCAACCGGTGGTCCCCAAAGGGTGAGGTCCGCTCCAATTTCGACGGAGATGTGGGTATGGATGAACAAGATGTCAATATTGACTCTGACTCCGATGGAAATGCCCCCCGTGGCGATGAAGTGGAAGGGCTTATAGTTGATCAAGAAGTCAGCAAATGCATCAAACCAGGCTTCTATTGGTCCGGAAGAGAACGATGCATGGAGACGACCCCCAGCCATGCAGGCCTTGGGAGTTATTGCGAAATAGGCCTGCCCAGAAAAGCTAAGACTGCTCCCTAGAGACCAGCTGATACCTAGACGAGGCGGATTGGGATAGCCATCTGGGACCTTGAATGCTTGATGATAACCTCCCAGAGTGAAGACAAAATCCCCAGTCTTGCTCTTGTCGCAATGTGGAGCTTCAAACCAGTAATAAAGACCAAAGCCTCCAGTCAAGTGACAATCTGGGTGCAAGACATATGAGCTAGGCGAGAGTTGAGCTTCAGCCTTAAACACCCCGGTATCAAAGTCGACCATGACTAGAATACCCAACTCGATATGCGAAAACTTCGCTTTCGCTTTCAGCGATGGAATGTCCCCAGTCGCCACTGCGACAATGCTCAGCTTAATCGAAGTGCCAAACTGCACCATCGCCACTGCATCGAGTGAAATCATCTCAAAAGCGCTGACTTTGAGCCCTACCGCAGCCCAATACGTATCATCCATAGGACTGAACCATCCCCCAGGCTTGGTCAGATCCTCCAGCGCCTTCAGTGCATCGTTGCCGGGAACACTTTTCGAAGCCACAAATGGAAATTCTACAACTTTGTCTATTGCTGGCATCTTGACATCTGATTTATATCCAAATCCCCCAGTAACTCCCGAAATCTCGGCAAATTCCAGAGTCAATAAAGGTCCATCTAGCTTCATGAAGATGAAGACCGAATTAAATTTATTTCCTGTCGGCCCGATAGCGTTACCATAGAATCCAGCCGCGGTGAATTGCCATGGGACAAATCCGATAATGAGACCACCTGCAAAGTATTCAAGGTCTTCTTGAACTCCATGCCTGATTATGCCACCAATTATCAAAGGATCTTTGTCATATAGCGCCGATAATCCTTCTAGGCCTGGCCAAATCTCTGGGGGTTGGTCTATTCGTTTCAATGCAACGTTGATGCTGAAGCCGAGCAGCGAGAAATTTAGCGGCCCTAAATCCATTGTGGCATCAAATTTGATGACAAGTTTTCCAGACGCCCATTTGAGACCAACATTACTAAACGTGAGTGGACCCGTTTTCTTTTTGAGTGGCGCCTCGGCGCCAGTTCCACTGTCCTCTTCTTCGTTCTCTCTAGCATCCAGAGACTTTTTAGCTGATTTCTTGAAGCAATAATCAAGAACGCATATTTTACCACCTGTTGGTTTGTTGGCAATGATGAAGAAATGAGAGCCTGCGGAAACGAGAACGTCCTCGGGCTTCTGTTCTTTGAATTTATCGTTGAAAACCAGGCTATCCGCCAGAGAAGCATTGATGTTGGTTATTTCTTTGCGACTGAGGCCTGGAGTCTTTTTGTCCAGCGCAGTCTCATCTTGTACCCATGTATAGGAGACTTCATCTAGAGGTTGATCGATATGTCCGATAAGAGGAATGTCCAAATCCAGTTTACCGATGGGATTGATGGCCACTTTGAGTAATCTCTTCGATGGCAGTGTGTCCAACCAATCAGCGCCATGATATTGGACGAAAACAACTTCAATCGGGCCAACATTAACCTCTGCAGTGAACAGGAAGGATTCAGCCACAGCTGTGTTGGATTTAGCTTTAGCTTTCTCTTTAGCGACTTTGATGTTGAGTGTTCCACTTTTGCTGCTGAAGGGCATATCAGCCAGGAACGCAGGAATATCAAGCTGGTCGTCATTTAGAATGCTCTTTATTACATCTCCAATCGTAGCTTCAGCGTCAGTGGGATGCAGTTTAGCGCTAAACTTCCAGGTATCTTCATAAACGAAATCAAGTTCGAGTGTAAGACTAGCTATGAGAAGTGTGCCGTTAATCTTAAATGAACTTCCAACCGAAGTGACCGCGACGTTGCTCTTTTTGTAGCTGTACTCCAATTCCAGCTTATCAAGTGAGATAGACTCAATCAAGGGCATGACATGTTGTGCTGATGAAGTGTCAAAAAACTCAGCAAGAGTTGAAGCATACAGGCCGTTTATCGACCCCTTCAATCCCCAGGTTTTAGCTTTGGAGTCATAGTCTAATTGTCCCTGTATAGTAGCAGGGTCTTTATGCTTGGATGCTACACTAGGGCGAAGACCGGCGAGAATTTTGAACTGTAGCGTGAAGCTCGAAGCAGGACTCCAAGTGTAACTGAAAGCCAATCGTAGAAGGCCAAGATAGGGCTGAGGAAGGTCACCGGGTTCCGCACCGCTAGAGGCTTTCACTGTTGCCCTGATGGCAAAATTCTTGTCCGAGACAGATATATAAGCCTCGGTTATATCCGTGGGAATGTAGTTGGGAAGATTGTCGACAGTCTCGCCACCAGGTATAATCTTCAACAACTTGATGCGATCTGCCGGGTCCTCCGTGATGGGTTTTAGTTCAGTCCATGGTTCATAAGTTGGACTAGTAGTCTTAGTAACGTCAAACCCTGTAAAAATAAGCACAATACTTGAACTTGTACGATATTTGTATCTTACCGGTCCAAAGTTGTCCTATTAAAGAACCTAAGCCGCCTATTGTTGCCGTCCAGGAATAAGTAATTAGAAATACCACCGTCTGGACAGAGTCGTGATCCTGTCCAAAGGTCGCCGGTACTTCGATATCGACCCTAAAATCGGACACTTCGGTTGCAGGATATGCCGCATCGCCAAGTGCAAGACCGATGGTGATGCGTCGTAGCTTGATTGCATCCTTTTTGAATGCTCCGCTATCTTCGAGAATCTGATGAACGTCCAAACTTGCTCCTGTGAATCCAGCAATCCATGACAACATAGATGCCAATGATTCAAGAGTAGGTTCCAGTATGATTTTGATTGATGTCTGAAGCCACAAAATCGCAGCTTTCATTTCAGACTTTTCAGAGCCCACTAGAACTGTGGTGTAGAAGATAATTTGTCCTGCATTGATGGGTACTTGAGCTGTGCTTGTATCCATTGCCCCTAGAACCCTCTTACAAACTATGTTTGCATCTTTGATAATGAGGTCTGGAATGATGTTCAATTCATTCTGCAGATTCTCCAGCGTAGTCAGTTCGAATTGCGTTCGAAACGTGGTCTCAAAATGGTTCGCAGGACGGAACCACAAGGCATTGCGATTATCTTTTGCTGTGGACGCGTCCAATGTGACCTCCGTATCCAAAATAATAGCAGGAATATAGCTGAGCATACTGGCCAGACCCGAATACGTGATAACTGCCCTGATAGTCGGCTCGATCGGTTTGAGTAAAGATTCATCTAACCCACAGTAAAGGGTAGTTCCATCAAGGCTGATACCACTTTCGGGAATCTGCTTTGAATCATCGCCAAAAGAAAATTCCAGGTCTTTCGTAGCAGAGCCGAATGGTAAAGCCCATGGATTGGAGAAAGAGAAGTGAAAACTTTCGATCTTTTGCTGATTGTCGAATTTCAACGAAAACTTGTACCCTTCCTTCTTGTTATCGTTGAGTAAAGAAAACCACTCCACCAATCCATCACTGCTGTCGATTTCAACAATCAGGTTTGATTCTGTCGGTTCGGAGACCAAAGCGATGAAGCCGTATTTCAGCGCGCACACAAAGTTGTCATGACTAGTTCCTGACTCAAGGTCAATGCCGTTGGTTCCAGGAACTTTCTCTGCCTTAGTCGACCAGATGTAGAACTTTTCATTCGGATCTTCGATTTGTCCCCTTAGAGTTAGAGACTTTAGAGAGAGAAAATGGGAGGTCTGGGAGGTCTGTGAGGTATCTTTGGACAAAATAGCTCTAGACATTTTGACCGGCAAGTTGAATTTTGTTGAAGTTAACGATAGGCTTCATTTGAAAATGCCAAATACATACTCATTGTTATTTCCATTATCTCCACTTACTTCTCATACGCGTGAATGTTCCCTTTCCCCTCACTTTGGGGTTGCATTTTCGGAACAGAGTCATCGTCATACAATAACATGTACTTCGATGATACACTGTTCCACCGCCGAATTCGGCATATCTTGAACATACGATACTTACATAACTGAGGACCAACACCACCTTAACCCGGGCCACGTCCTCCACTAAGCAAGGAACACATTATTGCAGGTTGAGGCGAGCGGTTATGCTGCGTTCCCTTCACTTCTCGCTGCATATCGTCCTGTTGTGTTGGTGACAGGGTCTGGCGGTCATGTCACCCGTGTACATGTGTATGCTGGTGTCCATTTGTATGCTCGTGTGCATTTGTATGATGGTGTGTATGTGTATGCTGGCGTACATGTAGATGAAGATGCAGTACACTGTATCAGAGTACTATAATGATAGCTGATTAAGTTCCTTTCAGTTATTTGTCAAACATTCTTCTCAGTAGGTAGCTTTGATCACCTTAAATGCCTTCGTCAAGCTGACTCGCTTGAAAAAGTAACAAAATTTTCTCCCAGGAAGTAAACCATCACAATGGCGACTGAACCCCTTCTTATACCATTGCAACTAAATGCATTCGCGCTGAACCCACCAGTCTGTGGTGAACTAGATGATCATGGGGCTCGCATTATCCCCGTCACGCAACCCAACTACACCTTTCTTCGCCTGGACAATTTCCTCATTCAGAGTGATGTTCAAAGCCATGCAGATATGCACAATACAGCACCAGCAGACTTCAACAGCCGCATGACAGATCTTGGTCCCAACCCATCAAAGCCGCGACGTAATCGCCATGGAATCTACGTGCATTGGATGTTACCACGTGCGTATCGCGATGGGTCGACTTCTACGGATACTGTTCCCGAGAAACGTCGTCGTGAAGAGCGTCAACGACGAGGTATGCCCATAGACGACAAGCGTGACCCAAATACCATCGCAAATACTCCCGATTATATCCAACCACCTTCACGGTGGATGGTCATCCGCAAATTGGATTTGAACAGCATTAAACCGGAAGATGCGAAGGGCAAATTCAAAGAATACGAAGCTTGGGTCATCGAAAGCGATTACCGCTGGGAACTTGACGAGATACCCGATGATTTGGACCTTCAGATTGACATGTCGCCTTTTGTTGCTGCGCAGGCTGGAGCAGATCCCAATATTGAGCAACAGGCAGAGGTTTTTATTGGGCGGAAAACGCCTCTGGATGACTGGCCGCCAGAGCCTATGACTCGTGATCCAGCAAACATCAGTCTCTTACAGAGTAGTAACCAGCTATTTGCCGACATTCAACTGCACAATGGCAACGTGTTTAGCATATTGGACAACTTCCAATACGAGGACACGTCAGGCCCAAAATACCTTGACAGTGCTGTAAGCAGTTACTATTTGTTGGGCTGGCATTGGAACGATGCATCGGATTTTATGCACAGCCCCTACGGCGACTTTAAACACAAAGATAGAATTTCAGATCGCTTCATGGAATTTAAAGGCAGTTTGAGCCCCGAAATCGATGATTGGCTGAACAGCGGTGACCCCGTTCGTATCATTTGCCACGGAGCCATGTATAACGTGAAGTGGGATCATGGAGAGAAACCAGAAGATATACCCGCCGACAAGTTTTCCCAAAGACTACAGGATCAAACAATTTCATGCATTTCTGTTGGAACCACCCCAATGAATGCATTGATATCTTATTGTCAGGCCCGAAAAGGTACTGGTGCGGATCCGGAAGTGGTTGAGAAACTCCAAGAGGACATTCTTGCCATAGAGTCCCTCCTTTACGCGCGTGATGATGGCGTCGAACAACAGCGACAAGCAAAAGATTCTGTTTACAACTGGAATTTCACACGAGCTCAGGGAGGCACTCACTACTTTATAGGTGGCGAAAACGTCAAAGGACAACCAACGCAGCCAGATCCGGAATCGATCAAGGTGTTGAAAGAGTTGAATGAATACCAGGTGCTCCTTGATTCCTGCAATCGAACATGTCAACAGTATCGTTGGGACATGTTCTCTCTGTGGTGGAAGTATGTCAGTGATGTGAGCAATCAAGACCGTCACAAACAAGATCCCACCTTCAAAAACAAAACCACAGCACTCTATGAGCACATTATAGCATTGGAGAAACACATCAAAGAACTGCAGAGTCATATTAACAGTCTACTCCCTTCCAAAACCTCACCCAATGAACTGAAACCGCTTGCAAACGCCAAGTCGGGGACAATGCCTTTTTTCTACAGCGGTCGAGATCCCACTCTCCTGGTTGGTGGCATTGATTCTGGTTGGCCATCCGACTATTTGGACAATGTGGCTGTCCGCTTACAATCCGAAGTTATCACATCGGATTTCATCCCTGATACATTGGCTGCGATTGCCAGAAGACTAGGGGATGTACTTCCTGATATGCTAGTATCACCGGGAACAGCACTAACGTCTGAATTCTTTGCATTGGAAGACACAAAGGAACCCGACCCTCCAGCAGGGAAGAGGTATCCCCAGTTCCATGACGAGGTGGACGGAAGATGGAGAGACCAGTGGGCAAATAAGCAGCCATGGTTTCCTCTCTACACTGAATGGGAAGTAGAATATACCCACGTGCCGTTCGAATACTGGTCAATCGATGAGCATACATCCCGTCTATCTGAGGGATCCCTGGTTCAATATGGAATCCACGTCCCAGATGGTAAACCGTTGTATGAGGAACTAGGAGATGAAAAGAACCATGATATACGGGTGCTTTCAGGCCGCGCTTTGATACTCCCCCAGCCTAGTTTTTCGCTTTCCGCCAAAGTGAAGCAATTATTTGACGACACACCACCACAGATTCTAGATCAGTATTTAGACAAAAATCGTCGCACTGAATTACTAGATGGTTTAAAGAAACTATCATATCTGTCATCGCCACTGTCTGGGTTACTTCAGGGACTCGTCACTCTGTCTCAAGGCAGTCACATCAAACCAGAGAACAAGAAAGTCGATGAAACAGGCGACCATTCCTTCCCCATAAAGGCAGCCTTATTCCCTGATGCCGGTTTCACTGAGGATACTGTTGGTGCGATTGCGAACAACTCTGCATTGACCCCATTCGCAGCTCTAGCAAACTTCGTCGATCCTAACCATTGTCCATTTAAGCCCGTCGCACATGGTCAGTTCAGGTTCCGAAAACTCAATATTATTGATCGATTTGGTCAGGCGCTGGTCTCGATCGACCCACAACCGCATGTAGAAGGCCCCCCACCTCTGTATCCAAACATTGGCCACTTCTATGAGCCACAGTTGATCAAAGACACTGGGGATGCTGATACAGTGATCAAGAGCCCCCCAGCACATTGTGAGTTTATTCAGCTGCCGCCTCAGATCAATCAAGATGCCCGTCTCAATGCTTCATTTGTGAAGCGTGCCGCCGATGATCCTGATCCACCAAAAATTGAGAGCCCAGCATATTGGAGGCCCGCTACAGAGTGGGAAAATCCAATCTGGGGATGGATAGTAGCTAACTATGCCGACTATGGAATCCAGCTATTTCTTCCCAACGGCACCTTTTACCGTGAGGTGCGCATTGGTGGGCCAAACGGGGCACTTGCAGGACCTAAATGGATGCCATTTGGTCCTGATACCCTCGACCCCCCAGTAGACTCGCCGCAACTAGATGCTCTTGTCGATAAACTTGCTGATGCTCAATATCTGGAAGGGTTTTGGAAGCTGATAACAGTTGCTTTGGATAAATTGCCCGCAGCGCCAAGCGTCTATGCGCAGTATTTAAACTCAATTGTCGGAAAGCCTCTGGCACTTGTCAACATGGGCTGGTCGTTAGAAGTGGCAGGTCCACAGTTGGTGAATCAATCGACAAATGCCGAGGTAAAGAATCCAGAACGATGGTTGTTACCAGATCCCGAAAAACCACAGCGTCCATTTTACACATTCCAGGTGAAGCTAGGAGATAAAGAGCGCGAATACGACGGATTGGTTGGTTATTTTGACGTGGATGAAGCTCTACATCCAGGAACAGAGCTTGACCTCCGAGTGATTCATACATATTTTGCTCCGCCCGAACCAGAGACTCCCAACGATCCTAGGCATCTTTTGACGACAGACAGCTATCCACAATTGACGCCATTCTGGGATCCTCCGTTCCCTCAAACTCCACCATATGACAAGCCCGTCTCTGCAGAGGAATATATCAGTCAGCGCAACAATCATTTGCATGTCTATGGTGCCATTGTCGATCCTTTCACTGCTGTCAATGCCTATTCTTCGTTCTTGCCGACACAGTCTCTTGAACTACCTTCATGGACATGGCAGGAAGCTATGAACACTATGACAGCATTCTTCTATTCGGGGCCACTCACTATCATCGATGATGTGAAGCTGTATGACCCCAGTCGTAAGCTGACTACTGCAAATATGAAGGACCGTCCCCCGGTAAATTTGCCTATTCCATCTCTCGGAACGGGGGAATGGAATTGGTTGCAGCCATATGTCGACCCGGAGGAGAAGAATCCGGATACCAGTGTACCAGTGTTCAATTCGTACGGAGTGGAAAAAAAGGGTGATAGTCTTAAACCGGGTTTTGAGAAAGGTCCGTACACTGCGATTGAAGGGTTCCTGCAGTTACGGCAGCCAATTATGGTGGAGAACCCTGATCAGCCATAAAGCCACCTATATAGCCACAATAACCATGGCCATGCTTCAACAGATTTAGCAGGTGGTATGACCATTCAGATCGGATTTTGGTGGAAATGCAAATTTTTTCAGGGTATGAATGGCCCAAACAAGATGTATCTAAAGTTATATTCAAGCATATCATGGTGAAAATGGAAGTAATCCTTGACTGTTAACATGAGAATGTGATAGGCTGTCGTGTTGTCGCTGTAGAGGCCTTACGAGGTAGTCAGCGATGTTGTCTTAGATGATTACGTAAGAACCCCTCAATTTAAACTCATTGTGGCTGCCGTCTTCAGATCACACACATTCAATCACAAAAGCACACCTGCGCATTTTTTCTTGCCTTGCAACTTGACGCGAATATATTCAAGCACAATTTGATGAACACATGTTTTGCCGAAGGAATAGTCATTCTTATCCAGGGGTTACAATGGTCCGGGCTGGAGACTACTGTCCAGTAATAAGAGATTCTTGATTGTTGACTCTATTCAATACATTGGATGTACTCTAGATATTGACCTTTATTGATAGATTGAATCTATTTGGATCAATAGACCCCATACAAAGATACACACATTTTTGAACGTTAACAACTTTTAGATTTGGACTGGAGTCCGAAATATTAAATCTTTTGGTCCTATCGAATCAAAACGAAGTAGTTATCCATCAAGAAGCTCTGTTGAAGAGCATATTTCATTTTCAACTGGCTACTCACAGTAGCGAGATACGGAGACATGATAAATCATCCACTCATCAAAAATTAAATTAAGAAACAAAGTCCTGTGCCTTTCATTCGATACATGACATCCTGAGGGGAATCGGGTCTCGCAGATGCTTGAACTTCGGAGTTTGTTGAACTCCAATCAAAGACGTCTTATCCTCGACATAAAACACGTGGTTCACCTCGTTTGCAATGGTTGCCGAAACCTTCGAACCCAATAAAACTTTCGTCGCTCCTGGAACTTCCAAACTAGGCCCCCACTTATTATCTTCCTTAACGATGCGGCGGATCTCGAGTGTATCCAAGACGAAATAGAGAAAAACCTTGTTGGTATCTTTCTCACACGTGACGGCAATGGGGGTTCCATCCTGGGCGCCGGTGGCGTTTTTGATCGGCGTGTCTGAAGGATATGAGTTTGATGGTGTGAAAGATGTTGGGAAGAACTTACCATATGTCGTGCTACAATTATACTCGTAAAGTTGTTTGTTCTTCAAGCCCTGGTAAAGAACGAATCTGTCACTGCCAATACAGTAGGCCGCCAAGCAAGATCCCGGAATAATATCACTGGTATCGGGAAGCTCAGAGCTGGTCCGGGTCGAATAGCTGTAGTCACGGACCTTGATTTTGGCGTCGTCGGAACCGCTGTAGATGGTTAACATTGGCTTGTCATGTTTATGATACTACCTACTTGAGATAATAAACATGGAGGTCGTCTACTGTGGCAGTAGAGGCGATAGAAGTTCGATTGCTCTGAGTTGTTTCCAATGGCTCGTACGAAGGACTCAAAATCGACACATCGTAAAGGACGTCAGTTTCTGGTTTCTCGGTGAGACCAAGAACAAGGTTTACACCTTCATAGTCACTACTGGTCAGATGGGACTGATCCACTATGATTCCTTTGTTAGATTCTGGTCCGCCGGCAAAATCAAAATCAGGGTCTGGGCCCGATCTTTTTCCATTGCGTAGGAGAAGACCAAGGTTCATTAGGGTTGTATTGTAATAGAGGTGGACACTGGCATGGTCTTCGACGGCTTTGTTCACGATTGAGGTAACGGCGGACATGATGGATTGATGCTCAATGAGATGGCTTTGGAGATAATTTTTGAAATGACTGCGGGTCCAATATTTATACTGCTGTGAAAGCAGTTCACAACAATTGAACAACCAATGCTTGATCCGACATTGGAGGCATATTGGATTATCATGAATTCGGACAATGATATCCGCCAGGGAACGAAAATATCACACAATGCTCGTACAGGTCTGTAGTGTAAGTCTAGTATACTCATTGTATTATGTAAAGCATAATACCCCACGTCTGTATCTCTATGAATCGGGAAGATGCCCTGATACGATTCCTTTTATTGCTGGCAAGGTAACCATAACTGTGCTGGCTCAGCATGTTCGTCTTTGTGTGATGATACATATCGATATAGAACGAAAATAAAGTAAATTGAACGCAAATATCACACAGTACCCGTACAGGTCTGTAGTGTAAATCTACTCGTTGTGTTATGTATAACATAATACCGTACATCTGTATCTCCATGAATTAGAAAGGTGTCATCATGTAATTCATTCAATTGCTTGAAAGTAACCACCCATGTCTTTGGCTCAGAATATTCGTCTTTGTGCGATATAAAATACTGACACGAAGCGGAAAAAGAGAAAATTGATTTCTTTTCATTTTTCACATAGTCTTCGGCTCACCACACCACTCTCTCCACCATCAAGCCACTTGACTCAAAATTTCGTTTCGAAGGATTCCAAGCAGTTATGGCAATCTTCACTGGAAGAAAGAGAAACGCTATCAACTCTCCCCGTTATCTCACCCTTCGCCACTCTCGAAGGGCAGTTCGGCTCAAGAAACGAGCCTTAGGAACTTTATCCGAAATAGAAGATACCGAGGAACCAAATCTGTTGCCAGGACAGGAGAAAATAAACTCGTATTGGGTACCTGGTCTTCTAGCAGGTCCTGTTCATCGAATTAAGGTTCGTCAAGATATCGAGAGTTCGCGCTCGACCGACACACCAATCCAACTTGAGGCCGAACAACCTTTCTTCGTTGATGCTCCGCGGTTCTCCCTGCCAGAGGGATCAGTACACTCAGTATATCCACCCCCGGGGTATGTTGATGATCATCGCATTCTCCCCCATGTCGTACTCACCGATCCCCATCTACCTTGGGAGAGACGTATGGAATCAGCTATCTCAAAACAGGAGATGGCTGAGCAACGGAATCAAATTCCATGGGTGGCCCTGATCACGTTTACCCAAGAAGAATTGAGGCTATCAACTGAAGAATTAGCCAGAATTTTCGCAGAAACGTCAGCTCAATTGCCAAAGCCCGTCAAACAGACCCCTACCCTGGCTGTGAATATGACTGTTGGCGACATTTGGAAAACTCTAGACATCACTACAGCAATTAAAGAAGATCCACTACAGCCCAAGATGGAAAAAGAGAGGGCTGATTTTATTTTCGCCCCAGCTGATCTCTTCACAAGTCTTTTCTCGCCATTTGACGAGAAAAACGAGCGACTAGACGTTGAAAATCCGGATCCAAAGCCGTATCAATATTTATCTCATGTCCGTGAAATCAACACGAGTGGAATGGCGGTGGCTGGTGTAGAAGAGATTGGAATTTTTTCCATCGTTGTTGGTAATCGATCGGGAATTCTGGATAATTTGGCCAACACTTCAGTCTCGGTCCATCTCGTCTCGATCGAAGCTATTCAGACCCTCGCCTTTCCGATTAACACAACGTATGTAGCCTTGCCCTCGCTATATAGCTGGAACTATACCGTTCAGCCCCCAGGTATGCTCAATATCCACGAAGGGTTCACCAATCTTGGTAATACATTGAATGTACTTCGTCCCCCCGATTCTATTATCGATCAGTTCAAACCAGATCCAGGTGTACCAGAGCGACTCGCCAAGCGACTCGAAGATGGATATTCTATGGTAAAATACCGCACACAAACTGGAGAGGAGACTGTTGCCCTTTACCATGGCCCTTTGACCCCAACAGTAGTCAAGCCGTGGGATGATGGGGATGAAGATAAATATTTTCGGATCTCTTCAAATTCAGGGGTTGATCTTCAGATCCTCGATAAGCAACTTGGTATTATGGATATCACCTACTCATCTGCCTGGCAGTTGGGAAAGACGCTTGCATTGGGAGATCAAGCCTTTGCCGCAGCACTTAACCGGTTACGAACTGCCATTCACGTTGCCGCTATGAAAGAAGCCAAAGTCGCTACCGTTAAAGAAACCTGTTCTTACGCATTTCGTAGTCGTACAGATGTATTGGGCAGTCTTTCTGGCATGGCCAAACACTTGGATGATATACATCTTGCAGACTCTCAAGATACTGACAATTTTGCTGCTGGGGGACCTCTTCGACGCTGGCATCGTCGCCAACTGCGTAAAGCTGAGATTCCATCTCTCAGCTTTAGTTCCCCAGCTATCGAAGAGAAATATTTGAATAACGCTATTCACGCTGCTAAGTCTTTGGGGAGGGCTAAAAATGGCGAAATTTACGATGAGACAAACGATCCTGTGTCAGTAGATTGGATGGCCGTATTGGCCTGGGTAGTGGATAGAATGTTTCTTGTTGGCGTTCCTGCCCATTATTTTATTCCAGATCCTAGCCATCTTGAGCCAGAAAGCCTTCGGTTTTTCCACATCGATCCCAACTGGATTGATGCTCTCATCGATGGAGCACTGAGTTTGGGCAACCACATGGGCGACGATAAGGATCGTGCCGCCATCAAACATGCTCTCAATGCCTACATCACAGAGAAAGCCCCGCTCCAAAATAATCCCCCACAAATCCCCGCCTATGGATTCCTGCTTCGCTCTGATCTAGTATCTATGTTCCCTGATTTGAAAGTTACAACTTTACCAGACGATCCCATTCATCCTCCAGAGCGTGCACCTCTTCTTCGTCATGAGATTATTGCAGATGGGGTGATGCTTGCATTTACGGACAATCAACCCGGGACTGACAGTTGGGACGGCCTCATGTTTACTCAACCTCCCCATCAGCAACGCTTTGCAGTTGCCTCGGAATTAGAGCCAACAACTTCTGAGAAAGAGTCAAATGTAGACATCCTCCGTCAGTATACAGTGGATCGAAACCTAGATCCAGATCGTCACAAGATTCTGGAGGTCATTGAAGTAAAGCCAGAGGATTCAGACAACTTATTTATCTGGGGATCAAAGCCAGGTCTTGATGATCTTCACATTCTACGGCTTCCTCGATTTGCAGACCGCCAGCTTTCAGTACTACAGGAGAAAATGCCCCCGGAATATTTCAATGATGATACTGCTACATCTGCCCTTTTCGCCATGCAGCTCAACGATCCGACCTATCAACTGATTATCAGTTTGAAGACGTCTCATGCACAAGAGGTTCTTGCAGGTCTATCCAACCGCGGACAAAGTGCTCCTCGTACTTTGAAGCGATTGATACCCGTCAAAATTGACAAGTACAGATTGCCAGATGAGCATGAGGATGACAATCGCGTAGAACCCAGTGAATCCCACGCCGGCATAGTGCCATTTTCGCGCGACCCATTGTATCAGCCCGCGCCGCATGTATTTCTCAGTCTGGCACCGCACGTGCGAGCCCTTCCTATCGAGACTGCACCACCGATACCACGTCCTCTAACATCTACCTCTGTCCCTAAACTTGAGGTCCCAGCGCATCCACCAATATGGAATTGTGCTCTTCATTCTCTAGGTCTCGGTTATGTACAACTCAATGATCCCAATCTGCCTCAAGATCTTATATTCGCCGTTGCTGCAGACCGCGAAAATATATACAGCACCTACAAACTCAAAGAGTTCTCTATCAAAGTTCCCTTGGGGAATATTGACGATCGTGCCTTGATGGAGACATACACCGGACCAGGAGCAAACATGCTTAGCAATCTACGCTTCAATGTTCTACCATCGTTTCTGAAAGATGGCACGAATTCCTTTTTAAAGCTGAGACTATTACCTCGAAGTAGTAAGGGTTGGTTTCCTGTCGACAGAATCAAGGAGATGGGTTTTTTGTTATGTCTGGCGCAGGTCAATTATTATGAAAATAAAAACATGATTGATATCGAAACGTCAGCTGATTACCAGGATGATATTCATAATCCTTACACGAAGAAATTTACAGTTCTTTTCAGAAGGGCTGGAGATTCATCTTAGCTTCCTACCATCATTAATGCCAGTTTATCTCAGAAATCAAACTCCAAATCTTTACCGTTCTACCATGAGATCATTGTTTTCAATAGCATCGAGTAGTGATATCTTACTATAGACAATACACAGGTATTAAGACCAAATATCATCCATACTTTGAGAAGACCCAATCACAACCAGCCAGCTTTAACCCCATATTTTCGTTCAACTGCGAGTTACACCTCAAGACGTCGTGCTCAGGGGAAACCAAGAAGTAGACACGCACAGATTTCCCCGCGATCTACCGATGTATGACACAATCTAATAAGTCGTGATACTAGGTATGTTCTTTTGCAAGCATACTATTGCGCTACCACCACAAAAATGCAGGTCCAATCATGTTGCAGACCGAATTCTTAGTCAAATGCAGTACTGGCATAGTCGCACGACGCATCCAAATTCCGATGAAGATGCTGTGCTGATACCCCGCACTTCGGTGGTTCGTTTCGGCCTTTTGCTCCCGAGAAAGTAGGATCTTGTTTTCTTAAGTCTAGTGTATGGGCTCACTGCTTCTTGTGTTGTAGTTCAGCTTGCCTCTTGACAGATTGCGGCATTTAATGTATTCTCAAAGGGAAACTTCTCCATAATTTGACCATCACCACATTGAATACACTGTGACTGTGTACGAAGTATCGTAATTTTCATTGCAACCTACTACCTGGGTACGATGTAACAAAACGTGGGAGCTTCAACAATCGATACATGCCAAGTGGTCGTCAAAAGGCTTAGAATATGTTACTCAAGAAAATGGGGAAGGTGGGGGTGCCCAAAGGTAACCTTGACACTTCTACATTCTTCTTGCGAGAATGTAGCAAATGTGTATCTCTAAGAGTCCGCAGGGCAGCTGAGCTCGGGAGTGAGAGGCATGCAGAAGATGCATGCCTGTAACATGAATAAATTAAGTCAACCAACAGCAGACTAGAAGCCAGGCGCTGTAATTCCCACTATTACCCCCACTTCCTGTAGTCTCACATGGTACCATACAAGACGTCTTCATACAGATTCTAACACAATATGTACGTACAAGACATCTGCAAAGCCAGTTTCTCATTTGAAGTGTCCCACTCCCTTCCGTATTCAATCTCGAACTGCGTCGGTCGTCGATCTGTCTTGACATGAATGCCCCAATCCTGTAGTTTCCATTGCCAACTCATAGGCACACAAGAGGCAATGACACACAACAGAGTATCTCTGATCCGTCATCCATTATGACACTGTGTTGTCCTGGGGTGGTGGCGGAACCTGCGGCACGACCGTGGTTTTCAATGCAAAAAGTCCACCCTCTTTGATCGCGCTGATAATTTCATCGAGATTGGTGGGCTCATCAATCCGAACAAGGTCCGATTCGATCATATTCCAAAGGTAGAACTTCCCATCATTCGATTTGATCATGTACAAGAACTGGCCAGTCTGTCTAACCCGGCACATGATGGCGGAGTCAGGCCCCAATTCGATGCCGTACATGTACTCCAGTCCCTTTGCTTCGCAATCGGGGTCGTCATTCCAGAAATAACTCCATTCTATTTCGGTTGGGTCGTAAGTCCAGCCTTTCGGTGGGACCTCCTGTTATCTGGTCAGATTTTGCTTTGAAGACGCACAAGCTACCTAGGTACGTACAGCAGTGGTCTTAGATGCAGAATCCATAGTTCTCGTCAGACTGAGCGACTTATTTTGTGACAATTTGCGAGTCGAAGATGTTGAAATTATTGAAGGGAATGGATGGGAAGTGAGCAAGACGATACGCAGACTAAATATGTGAGATTTGTGGTTGCCAATGCATGGTTACCTAAAATGCTGTCTGTAATGATCACGAGTGCAGAGAGTACAACCAACAAATTGTGACAATACACCCCCGTGTAACCAAGAAAGAAAAATCAACACCAGTACAATATACAATAGTACAATATACAATATAGAATATAAATGATGAATTTTGATGTTTGCGGTTCGCGGCTTGCGGCTTATTGCGATATCAGTCACTTCGAATATTATTGTAGGACTTGACATCATGGCGGACGCAAAAGAAGGAATTAACACTGAGTTCTTGGAAGCCAAGGAAATCTTCACTCGAAAAGAGGTAATTTTATCCTCAGTATCATGCAGGAATCTATTTGACCAAAACAGATTCAGGATTTTCTCGACACACAGAGCCATAGAGAAGATGCAGTTCTGGGGCCTATCTTAGACATGATTAAAAGACTATCGTAAGTCTATTTTCGAACAAATGGAAATTGTGTCTTACTTGTCTAGTCCGGGGCCGATAGACGAGGGTGAATGGCCAGAAGGAGATCTGTATTCAATTACTACGGATAAGGAAGAGAAAAGGGTTTGGTTATTTGACCAACCTCTCTATCGCAGAAGGGCGGACGAACTCAAATTCGGAAAATCACCGTGTTTGGTTGAAAAACTGGTTTGCCAGGGGGAAGGCTATTGGAATATATGGTCTTTTCTAGGACTATTTCTCTCTATCAAGTACAAAGCACTTCCATTTTCAACCAAGAGAGACTTTTTTGCTCGATTGACGGCCTTATAGTAAGCATAATCGGTTCCTTGCTCTTTCTTTATGTTTCAGTTTCCGGTCCCCTTCGCTTTCTAATATACATTTTGGTCCTCGCGTTCCCTCCAAAAGCTTCCCTCGATAGACTATTGCTGACTTCCTGACGTTCCAGTGGCTGGTGGTGTTATGGATTATGCCCCAAGGAGGGCAAAAACGACACCTACCCCGGTGCATATCAATGTACTTGGCGACCACGCACTGAAGATGGCGGTTTCGACTTCTTTTTGGGGCATGCTTTTGGAGGTCCAAAAGGTCCACCAGAATGGAAGGAGCTTGTGAGAAGGACCAGATGTGATCTCTTGATGGGCTTTCTAAAAGACGAAAACTGGGGGTGGGATAATTCACCCGATATCATCAACCGAAGGAAGACTCAGCCTAATAACGCTGGCACCAACTTTGGAAACTGTGGTGAAACGTATCCATTCTTAGCACTGATGACGTAGGTCTCCCCTATCTAACCTTCTAACCTTTACTCATCGGTTATAGCGACAGGCCAGAAACAAGCTTTGGCTATGCTATGGCTAGAATGTACTGGAAGCCAAACACCCCTAAAACGTACAACCCTGCGACAGCCAAAAAA
The DNA here is from genome assembly GCA_025890175.1 of Ciborinia camelliae. NCBI lineage: Eukaryota > Fungi > Ascomycota > Leotiomycetes > Helotiales > Sclerotiniaceae > Ciborinia > Ciborinia camelliae. The sequence goes on from JANPYM010000003.1 coordinate 3,519,915, forward strand.
AACTACTTGGCCCCATGCGTCAATTGTATAGAACTGCTTCGTATTCTTGGTGGCAATGCTGATAACTTCAAGATTGATATCGGGTGGGATGATGGAGTGTTGCCAGTGTGAGCTGGGATCAAATCTATGGGAAATATTGAAAGGTGTATGACTGGGAAATGGCTCGCCGGTTTGCAAGATGCCATGTACATTTGAGGCCAGGATCTGGGAGGAGCCAGAGACAAGGTTGGCCATGTGCATGGAACGATCAACCATAAATGATTTAATCCCATAAAAATAAACATTTAACTCTCGTCTCAACTTATCATTCACTTCCGACTTCACTTCCGACCCACAAAAAGGTCACCCCGAACCAAAAAAAGATACCTTCTTCCTCCAAAAAAAGCAAAAGAATAATGGAGAAGAAAATGGCAAAACCTCAAACGAGCTATTAAGCCCAGAAAGTCCCAATCAACTCTGTACTATAAGATGACTGTACCAAACTGTCCCCTATTTGGCCCGATTGAGAGGGCCCCGATTACTATGGCATAGGTGGAGGCGTAGACCACTGTACCACGGGGATATGTTTGGTGAGGGAAGAGAGCAAAACTGAAAATATATATGAGAGAATGATTCTCTTTTGGGTGCCAGGGCGGTGAGGACAAAGGACTACTTCTTGTCTCATTCACTTCACTTGGGGGTAACTGGGAAGAATGAAAGACCGCGGGCGTGTACAATATAAAACAACAGAGCTTCATGTATTCTACTCGCGACAAAGTGCTACCTCCAGCGTATACTCAATGCATCAATTCCACCATTCTGCAAACGGAAACTGAGCATCTCCCATTGGACATATTCAACTCCTGAGTTGTTTTGGAATGGAATTGGTAAGTACTTATGTGATATGATGTGCACGTAATTAGAGATTATTCCCATGATAGTATGCTGCGTTTGATATATATAACAATACCTACTTGCTGTTGCGTCACAAAAGAAATTTGGATAGGAGAGAACGATGCAGTGGCATGCATCCGGTGGAGCGCGCTAGTATCACGTGAACACTAACTTAACGCCCGGCGTCTAATTCTTAGCGACCTCGCAGCCTTTTGGAACAAGGAAACTAAGATAAGGCTTTAAAGTCAAATATCTTCTGGATACTGACGGAAGTCCACCTCTACACTATTGCGAGAAAGGATGTTTTCTTCCGCCATCCGAAGAGCTGCTTTAACAGCACCACCACTACCAATAATACTTCCTATCCACAATGTCGCACCACGAGCGGCTACATCGCAAGCCATGGCATTTGGTTGCCATCAACGGCGATTATCCTCTTCTTCCTCTTCGAAGCCCTCAAGCCCGGCAGATGGATCGAAGGGAGTAGCGGAGGGGCAGACTGTTCCTGCATCTCCATCACAAACAAGACCTGATGGCGAGAAGAAGGCTTCGAAGGCAGGGAGAAGAAAGGCAAAGGATACTTCAGGGGGTTCTGCGAACAAAGACGATACCAAGCACAATTTACCCAGTGTGCCTAGTACCAGTCATATTGCGCCAAACCGTGAGTTGGCAGACTTTATACATTCACTGGAAAGCCTCTAACATATACATTGCAGAAATTGCCGCATCCGCATTCTTCTCCCTTCATAGACCCATATCCCTCACGATGAACTTCCCTAAAGCCGTGACCGACGAAGCATTCGCCGCCATCTTCGCGCCAGGAAAACGATCAAATAAATCTCAAGAAGTGATAGCCACACTATCCAACACACTTAAATCTCTCGACTCCGCCACAGGGTCCCCCAAACAACCTAATACCCAAGACCAATGGAACGAAGAGACCGACGAGCTCCGCGCCGGCATCACCGCCGATTCCTACAGAGCTCAACATCTCGACAACGCGAACGAACCGCCTCGCTCAATACTCGCCCGCAAATATGCACCCTTTTCTCCTCCACCTGCGCCCGTTCCTATGAGCACAGAGGAATCGCTTGCAGCCGGCGCAGAAGCCGCTGCCGAACACGAGGAAGCGTATCTCCCCCAACAACGCACCTACCATACCATCCTCACGATCAACGAATCCACCGATGCAAACGGCGAGATTACATATACTGCGGAAAGTGGCCCAATAGTATCAGAAGACCCACCCAGAAGCTACCTCGAGCGCACGCGAATCCGTCGCAGGGAACGAGCGACCATGTGGGCTATTAGCGTGAAGAGACAGCGAAAACTCAAGATGAAGAAACACAAGTACAAGAAGCTGATGCGCCGGACCAGAAATTTGAGACGAAGATTAGACCGTAATTAGTTGTTTTTTCTCCGTATCTGGAAAGGGAGATGATGATCAATGGGAAATGTTTCTTAGGTTCTTTTGGGGCTTCACGGCTCAACGCTCACGGCTCACTTTGTGTATTTTGAGCACTACATATATATGCGTGCATATCAGGGTTATGGGGTTTCCTTGATCTCTTTAGGGGTGGGTGGGGTTTGGACTATGACATGAGATGAGTGAGTTGTTGCGCGTGGATCGGATCCACATCTCGCGGCATGTGCAATAGATATAGTGTTCCGATGACCTCTCTATAAGAGGTTCCTTGACAAAGAAATTTCGTTTCTCACTCCTACCACGGCTCACTCACCCACGCTACTCTGTCCATTCACAATATACCCACCCGCTCACCTACCTACCTACCTGCATTGCATTGCATTGCGTAGCCAGTCCTCACCATAGAATAGAAAGCCTAAGAAACAAATGTACTTGTACTATCAATCAATTTGAAATGAACTCTAGGTATTTAAACAGAACTGTATACAAACAAAGCATTTCCCTTTCTATTGAGAAACCCCCCGGCACCCTCCCATTCATTTCTTGCCACACTTTAGAACTCGCGCCCGCAGTTCCCTTCTATATCACAAATCGCTATCTAGTGAAATGCATGCATTCAATTCCATACCATTGCAAACCATGTCATGTCTCGAAACAAGGCTTTGTAGAAAATAAGGCCACCAACCCCAACCCCGCCAGATTGCATCTAAAAAACAATGGTGTCGCTTCGCTCATCATCTATCGCTTCATAGCATCATCATATATGCATTCCAGCCGCCTGCTTCGAACTCTCTTCTCTCTTCTAGCCTCGTTCGTCTGGCCTCGAAATTACCACCACCTGATGTCGCCTCTTTCACAATCTACCAATCGTCTTCGTCTTCCTTTTTAGTGTTACCTTGCATTGCGTTTTGTCTCGCTCGTAAGGCTTCAGCTAGACCGCCGGCTAAACTTGGGTTTGGGGTGTTTCGGCCGCTGTTATTACCACTTCCATTGCTCGAAATACTCATTGCAGAATCACGGGGCGCGGGAGGAGGAGCTGGTTTACGACCGGCTACTGGTCGTTTGGCTGGGGGTGCGGGAGGAGTGGGTTTCGATCGGATAGCAGAACCGTTTGCGCCATTCATCTTTGGAGGTCCAGGAGGTGGAGGTGGTGTTGGACGAGCTGCTACAGGAGGTGGAGGTGGAGGTGCCACTTCTTCGAGATACGCACTAGGTGCCCAACCTTGACCACGGACATTTTTGGTAAGCCACCACCCTACTCATTGTTAGTTGAACCATACTTAATACACAGCCATCAGAGTAACTTACCATTTGTCTCCTTTTTTAGAACAGTCACCATCTCACCCACCTTCAAGGAAAATTCATTTTCACTCTGTCCAGCGAACTCGTAAAGAACACGGTATTGAGGTTCTCTCAATGCTGGAGCTGGAGGAGGAGCCGGTGGAGCGGGTGGTGGAGGAGGTGGCACTGCTCGAGTAGATTGCGCCGATGGATTTCTCGTGTGTACTGGAATAGAGGCTGCAACGGGGTTGGCGGCAGGTACAGGTCTAGCGGTAGGTACAGGTCTAGCGGCAGGTACAGGTCTGGCGGCAGCGGGCGCAGGAACTGGCTTGGGAGTTGGTCGATTTCCATTTGTTAATTTTGATGGTCGTCCTCCTGGTCCTCCAGGCTTGATAAGACGACCTGTGGTGAAAGGTTTCGGCGCGACAGGCTTGCCTTTTGGCATGGGCTTTGATCGAGAATTAGGTGGCTCGCCTGCTTGTGTGTGGATAGTAGCACTTTTGTAATGATCTTGATGTTGTTGAGAGTCTTTGACCACCTTGATTAACTGCATCTTACCCGGTTTCTTGGCATACTCAATCGAGTCTCCTACTTTTAAGTTGAACCCGCTACCAGGCATTGCTCCTTGCATGTGTGTAAAAAGCTCCGTTTTAAATACACAGGTCAGAAGTGGATCAGCCTCCTGTGGTGAACCCACGCCCAAGGAAAACCAGTCATCGCGACACGTCGATACGCTAACAAATTTAATAGCTCCAAGGGGAATAGCTTTCTCTACAGCAATTTGAACCTGCTTATTGACAAGCTGCTGACTGACGATGTAAAACTTCGCCCGCGTCACGATGAAGATACGAGGGCTTAGCTTACTTGATCGACCGAATTTTGTCTCAAGAATCTCGCCACGGCAGGAGAAAAGAGTAACTTCGCTAGCTGGCAAATTGATTGATCCACGAATTTTTGATCCAGGGCCAGTGGTTGCTGCAATTCCAAGGTAATCGCCCATAAAACGTCTTGAACCAAGGATACTGTATCTTCTTCTCTCTTTCCGCCCTTGTAGAATTTGATGTCCCTTTTCCCTCAACTCCAAGAACTCCTTGCCCTCTCTCTTCTTTCTGAACATTCTCTGAATTCGAGTGGCAGCTTCGATTCGGATTTGCAAGAATGCCCTCCAAACACGTTGGATTCTAGCGGCCATGTTGTGCCAGTAACGATCTCGCATATGCTCTAGGGCAAACAAGGTTTCGGGAGCTTTGATAAATGCCTTGGTCACACCCATTTGAAATTCCTCGGCAGGTATATTTGTATCTTTCAAGATTTGAATAGCTCCAGTTTTGGAATCTCCAGTCCAGATATAGTCGCCGGCGTAAGAAGTTTTAGGGGAAAGTAAGTAAAATCGTTCAACGAACTTGTCAAATGTTTGACGATATGCAAATCCGGCACGACGAATTCGAACGTTCTCTTGAAGACCAAGGTACTTGACTTGATGCAGGACGTTCTTCTCATTGTACTCTGTCGGTGATTTGTTTTCATTGGGCTTGATTGTGCGAATATATGATGGTGTCGCCTTCATTAACGTTGCCACTAGGTCATTCGCGGAAGCTTTAATTTTATCACCAGCCGATGGCGGTTGCTTCCTATTATCCTGATCGACTTGATGAGGGAAAAGTTCATGAATGAATCGATTTTTGCTCTGGCCGAATAGGTTTAGCAAGCCCTTAAGAAGTTGATCCTTGTTTTTATCCGTAATTCCCTCAACGGTATAGCTCACGTCACCAGCATAATGCTTAATGATGAAGTTGCCTTGTCGAGGGGTAAGATGAGGATTTGACATTCCACTAATTGCTTGCATAAAAGTCCGGTCACATGCAGCTGGATCTGCATGAGCTGTCTTAGTTGCATCTTTCATGGCGGAAAATACACCTGGTGGTCTAACGGCCTCGATCAAATCGCAAACAATCTTGTTGTCGAAGTATTTGATTGGCGTCCATTGGATTTGCTCCCTAGCATATTCCTCTTGCTCGGTCTTCAAAGTCAGTTGGATGAAGATCTGTTGCAGTTTCTCGTTAACGTAGTTGATGCACAGCTGCTCGAAACTGTTCTTCTCGAAGATCTCGAAACCATAAATATCAAGAATACCTATGGAGTTTGACGTCTCTCCTCGAGCAGCAAGAGATTTGTTGACACGCTCAACAATCCAATCGAAGAGGTTGTTATATATTGATTTGGCGAGAGCATCTCTTGTGGCCATTGCTTGAGGCACATTCGCAGGTGACTCGATGACTTCGCCATTTCGAGGGGTCAAAATTCTAATGGTAATGGCTTGGATAACGTGGCCTGCATCAACGTCAAGAAGATAGGCTAAGAAATCAACAACTGATTGGTCAACAACTGCAGCATATCCATCATCACCTTCGCGGAATTGGATGTTTCCCGTCCACAAGATAGCAGCTAGCATCCGGAATATCTCGTCCTGTTCAGCTTGCGACAAACCGATAATTTTCATGGCGTTCAAAGTATCCTTATATTCCGCGAGATCATCGATTCCATCAACGTCGAAGCACTCGGCTTTGCTTGTGTAGAGATACTGCGACGGCTGTTGGATGCCATAATTCTCTCTATATTCTTGCGAGGCCCCTTTTGTGAATTGATAGAAAATGTGGAAATTTCGCTCGTTCTTGATTTGAGTGACGACTCTAGTCTTCTCGAGAAGATAATTTGTTATATCCGCGCCCACCGGCTCTCCCTGAGCGTTAAATTGTAATTGGAGGTATTTTCCAAAACGAGAGGAGTTATTGTTTCGTAATGTTTTCGCATTACCAAAAGACTCTAGCAACGGATTTGTCGCCAAAACCATATCCTTAATCTCCTGAATGGATGAGTTGCTGCCTGCGGAAACATTGGCTATATATTGCATGATTCGCTTTGCTGCCTCGGTCTTTCCCGCTCCAGATTCTCCTGAAATGATAACACATTGATTATCTTTGTATGCATTCATATTATAGTAGGCAGATTCGGCGACGGCGAAGACATGAGGTGGCATCTTTAATAGGTGTTAGAAATGCAGATATTCATCATGCGATTTTGGTTTTAACTGACCTCCAGACGATTCTTGCCTTTGTAGCTATCCAAGACTGCATCCGTGTAAATTCCCACTGTAAAGTATTAGATACCCGTAGCTCAAATCGATCGTCTTGCTGTACTTACAATCTCGAAAGGGATTGACAGAGACAAGCACATGCCCAATATATGTCTACACAAAACTGTCAGCACTTGAGCTCCTCGGAACCCCTCGCATCAATGTGTTCGCCTGTCGCAAGGAAGTAGACCATACATAAATTTCCCTATTCTCGAATCTCTTCTTAAGATTATCATTGATCGCTTCATTCGAGACCTTACTGATCAAAGTAAGATCTGATACACCAACTTCCTTCTTCTTGGTTGTGTCGAACTGGGCTTTTTGGATATTCGGCTTTCCCGACGGCGCACTCTCTGCCGCAGAGGCATTTTTATCCCCCTTCGGACGACGACTGATACCCTGGCCAAACAATTATTGTCAGTGATATCAACTTCTGAAGGATGTAAGAAAGGGTTTGTTATCCCATACCATATTGAAGTTGAGGCGGCCCTGTTTGTCAACCCCCCTTACACTTACAGGCCCGAAGCTCTGTGCCGATAATAGTAGTTCTCAAGGTGTGAGATTTAATACAATGAATGTGAAAGAAAGCGCATGTAAGAATTTGTTAACAAAAGACCAAATTCTCTCTCATCCAAATCACAAATTCTGTCAGTTGGTATATCTTCGAGTCTCAATAATTCCATAGAAATCGTCACTTGTAGATAATGTAGGTGGTACAGTATGTAGGTAGGTAGATCAACAGGATAATCGGCTTCGCTACGAAACGCCGCCCCAATCAACGGGCTACTGGTGGGCGCTAATTCGGAACAGGAAAATCCAAGACTTTAAAGTTCCTAATTTAGTGGACTCAGCCTTCCTTGACACGCATTCTTTCAATCATCACTCTTTCTCACTTATTATCATCCACGAGTACTTACGAAGCATTAACAAAGACGTGCAAACACTTGCATCACGAAGAAGCTTCATTATTAGACACCGCGGAGAGGATAACATCAGTATCCTGCTACGTACGTATCATCATGGCGATCATGGTGTGATGGTGTGATGGTGTAAGATTACTTCTGGAGTCCATAGGGAACGTGGCATTTATTATGACATTCATTCAATCAACTTGATCCACCGAGTGATGATTGATACTTCAACAACCTACCAAAAATAGCCTTCCATTCTTGAGGCCAATGTTTATCTTCATGGTAAATGGTAACCTTTCTTCCCGTCTTTACTGCGTGGCGAGTCCTAAAAGTCCTACTGTTGTGCAATGTTCCATGATCACAAACAATATTCACCAATTTGTCAAATCAAAGCTCCAGGCTTCTGCATTGCTATCACTAATTGCTCATTTGCTCCTATCCTTTCCAACCACAGAAGAATGATTCTAGCATTGGATATACAAGTGTCTTTGCTTTGAAGATGGGCTTTCTACTTCTCTGGGCTTTTACCAAATTCGTGGGGATGGAAATCGTACGACGAAAACTTGCATTTCAGATCCCGCAAGCGTTGCATAGATTTACCTATAATCTATTATTCTCGTGTCAAATTCGGTACGAACGATGAATACTGATAAATAAGTGGCTCGAGGAGAATCGCGGGAGGAGTATCGTCTCAAAATGAAGGAGTTCTGAAAGATCGGTTTTGAAAGTACTCTTGGATGTGTAGAGCATTTTTCTCCTCATTCCAAATATAACCTTATATTCCTTGAGCCACAAGTTCGTCGATACATAACGAGTTGTTGTCGAGGATGAGGTTCTTCAGACAACGATTGGATTATGCAATATTGTTTCCTCAGCGAATATGCACATCTGGCGATGCTCCGTCCCTTCTACCAACAATGATGTCATGCTTGGTAACGTCGGACTTTTGACCCGTCGAAAATCACAATAAACAACAATCATTCGTTGGATGATGCTCTCCGCCTATATGAAGATGTTGTCCGTGGTCATGGTGTGTCTATTAACTTCCGCCGATGCCGAAGGGTCGAGGAAAGAAGATTTTGATCCACCCAAGCTCTGAAAGTCGCATATATATACAGATTTCCCTGCTCCATCGTATGCAGTATCTCAAATGAAGCAAGATCTCCATCTATTCAATCATGGTTAACCAAGACACAGGGGGTCTCGACAAACTAGGGCCCAAATGGACGCGCACTGCCAACGAAAGACCCTTTCTAAACCAGTTATGAAACGACCCAACCTGCCATCTTCGACATCTAAAGTAGGGGCACGCTTATGTTGTCTGCACGAATTTACATGGAGTTAGAATTTCCTTGATTGGCTATTAGATTGGAGGATCGGATTTTCCGAATATTTGCTTGATTCCGGCATCGCCTTTGAGGCATATAACTAACATATATCTATATTTACGCCGCTAATAAGTTTGGGGAGCTTTCAACTGTTCGTCCTGTCCAGGGTATGTCACGTGACGGTAAATTAGCCAAGGGATTTCGCATTTTTTTGGGACCTGCAGAAATCGCCCGCAGCCCAATGGCTAGAGACGTACCTAGCTGAACACCGAAGATCCGATAACAATCTTCCACTCAATCAGGTAAATCTCGATTTAGAAATCGAATCTTATTTCTTATTGCGAAAATATTATAATATAGACCAAGGTTTGCCATGGTATGCTCAACTTTTTTGTACAGCCCTAATTATGGATACATAATCGATCAAAACGCCAACCAGCCGGGACCCAACATTTAGCTCCAACTAGCCAGATATGACAGCTTCGTGCAACTCTTAGGTACCTAGGTATACTCTATTTGAACGCAGTTTCATTATGTTCCAGCCTTCAGGTGGTTGGGGCGATGATTACGAGGTCAATTAACAACACTGTGTCTCTCTACAGGTACATACAGGTCCAGCACGTTAAGAATTACGATGACACTATAGAAATCAAATTCTATGGTTCAGACGACCGCTATACATACCTTACCTATCTACCTAGTATATATATTCTTATATGTACCAGATGGGTCTTACATAGGAGGTCTCCAGAATACCCAGAAACAACTAATTACCATCTTATCTTCAAACAGGGGAGAAAAATCTTCAATACAACAAAACTAGACATCATTCAACAAGACTTCGCTGGCCACCTGCATAACCTGTATGGAATCATGGGACGGTGGATCCATATGAGCTATTATAGTTAAAAACCCATCGAGAGGCCTTCTTCTGTCCTTCTGTGGAACGAGGTACCTGATGGATTGATGCAGAGGCGTGCATAAGTGCTACTTTTATCAATTAATCCGTCCAATTAGATATGATCTTCAAGCGCCCGGGGTAGTTTGACCCTTGTTGTTTATTCGACACGGGTTGCAGCCATACCTATTATAGAAAATCTCTACGCAGTATTCTACCATATCTCCCAAGTTTCAATCCCATCATTGATTTTCTATTTCTTTCTTGAATTTTATTTATTGCTCACTCATAATCTTTCGTTGATTTCTATGAAATTTATCTAGAAAACTGACAAAATTATTCAGTCACATTCAAAGACGGAGCTATTTCTTTTTTAGATCTGATAATTTATCCCCTGTTCAAACATCCGGATAAGATCGGGGCATTTTTGCAACAGATTTCATCGCTTCTCAATCCGTCTGGGGTACTTGCAACGACGTTTGTCTCAACTCATGATCAGCAAAGTTTGACCAGATTAAGTGACCGTCTTCACCATCTTTTTAACCTTACGAAACCATAGCATGCTTCTTAATATCCAAATATTGGATCAATCTGACACCGCCCTTTCCTTTGCGAAACTCACTGTTACGTCTGATCTACCCCTACTTGATCGAAAAGTTCTGATGGCATTCCTCAAAGGCCGGTGATCTTCAAGTCTATCAACAAGATATCTCCTGGAATCTTACATCCAATAGGAAATTGAAAGGAAATCCAAATATTATCATACTCCTCTAGGAAAACCTGCCATCCGAACATTTAGCTTTGCCCCGCAACAGACCGGCTTGTACGGGTGTACGGCTTGCACGAGCGTTGGTTTCGAACTGAAGAATCTCCTCTCGACATAATCCGTCATCAAAAGGATCAACTGATTAGTGTGTCCGGCCTATCCAACGCCCTTTATTATTGAAGCTCATCCACATACCCTAGCTTTTCTTCTTCTTTACCTTTCTCGGCGTTGTAGAAGAACAACAGTTTCTCCCAAAAACTTTCCCTCGAGCTTTCCAAGCTGTTGGCTTCTGGCTCACATCGTTCTTTTCTTGTTATGAAGATTCATCCTTTTACACACTCTTTTTGAAATAATACAATCTTTAATACTTCTACGCGGGTCGAAAACTTTGGTCCTACAAAGAATCAACGGTCTCACTCAACTCTCTTCATCAATCTAGTCGCTGGACGACCTTTAATCTTTGGGATATTTGGATATAGAAGTAATGGGGTTTTACCAAGTTCTGTCGGAGCAGCTCCGTGGAACTAAATTGATATTTAATTTCCTCTTTCATGGTTTCCACATTGGTCTATTTGCTTTGGGATGGTGAGCAGTCTCTTTATCTATCATTCTTTCATCCGCTAATAAGTGATACAGGTGGAAGCAAGCTACTGACCCGAGGCTGTCAGGTCTGAATACTCTAACATTCTCAGTATGGATATCAAGAGGTGCTGGTCTGGTCCTATCCGTGGATGTTGCCTTGATCTTATTACCGATGTGTCGCAACATTTTAAAATATGTTCGGCCTAAGTTCAAGTTTCTACCACTTGATGAGTCCCAATGGTTCCATCGACAAGTAGCATACTCATTGCTATTCTGGACTATATGTCACGTATCTGCTCACTATGTCAAGTAAGCATTACGTCATTACACTTTTATCTTATTGCTCACATTAAATTAGTTTCTTCAATGTTGAAAAGACTCAAATCAGACCGGTGACCGCAATCCAGATTCACTATACCGAAGCTGGTGGTATCACTGGTCATATCATGTTGCTATGCATGATGTTAATGTATACGACTGCTCATGCTAAGATTAGACAACAATCTTTCGAGACATTTTGGTACACGCATCATTTGTTCATTCCATTCTTACTCGGAATGTATACCCACGCTACTGGATGTTTCGTCCGTGATACCCCCCAACCTTTCTCTCCATTTGACGGCAAGAACTTTTGGAGACACTGCTTGGGATATGAAGGATGGCGTTGGGAACTTTGGGGTGGTGGAATTTACTTCCTTGAGCGTGTATATCGCGAAATTCGAAGTAGAAGAGAAACTGAAATCGTTCGAGTCGTTCGTCATCCATATGGTATACTTCATTCTTACTCAAGATCAAGTCAGAACTAATACCTTACAGATGCAATGGAGATTCAATTCCGAAAACCATCTATGAGGTACAAGGCAGGTCAATGGCTCTTCCTCAACGTTCCCTCCGTTTCCCGCGGACAATGGCATCCATTCACTATTACATCTTGCCCATTCGACCCCTACATATCTATCCACATCCGGCAAGTTGGAGACTTCACCCGCACGCTAGGAGACGCGCTCGGAGCGGGAGCCGCCCAAGCAAAACTCTACGACGGAGTTGATCCCAGCGGCATGTACGAAGTAGCACTCGACAACGGCCAAAAGATGCCCGACATACGAATTGATGGACCCTACGGCGCCCCCGCCGAAGACGTCTTTGAAAACGAAGTCGCCGTCCTCATCGGTACCGGTATCGGTGTCACACCATGGGCCTCGATCCTAAAAAACATCTGGCACCTCCGTCACGGAACCAATCCCCCCGAACGTCTCCGTCGTGTCGAATTCATCTGGGTATGCAAAGACACGACTTCCTTCGAATGGTTCCAAACCCTTCTCGCATCCCTCGAAGCGCAATCCCAAGAAGCGGCCACGCAACCGGGTAACGATGGACAGGAATTCTTGCGCATTCATACGTACCTCACACAGAAACTCGACCTCGACACGGCGCAAAATATCGTGTTGAATAGTGTGGGTGCGGATGTAGATCCCTTGACGGAATTAAAATCGCGCACGAATTTCGGGCGACCGGATTTCACGAAATTGTTCGAGGGCATGAGGGATGGGATCATGGATAAGACTTATTTGTCGGGGTTGGAGGGTGATTTTAAAACTAATGTTGGGGTTTATTTTTGTGGTATGTTTTTTTTGGTTCTTCTCTTCTTTTATATCCCCTCCTCTTCCTGCATTTTTCCCTCTTCCTTAGCACCACCCCCTTCACTCCCTTTCCACTCACCCCTTCCCTTCCACTCACCCCTTACCCCCCGCCCGTCTTCCCTCCCTTCCTCTCACTCTCTCCTCTTACCCTCCCCCCCTCTTCCTTCCCTTTCCCCCTCCCCCTCCCCCTCCCTCTCACTCACCCCCCTTCCACCAATCCTCCCACCAATCCTTACCCCCCCACCAATCCTCACCCCCCTTTTTACTCCTCACCCCCCCCACAAACCCACAAACCCACAAACCCATCCCAACAACCTTTTCTAACCAACCCACCCATTCACCCACTAGGCCCCAACGTCGCCGCGCGCTCCATCAAAAAAGCTTGCAAGAAAGCTACGACTCGCGATGTGAATTTCTCGTTTTGGAAGGAACATTTTTAGGGGGTAATTTTTGGGGGGTTGGGGGTTGATGGGGGTGGGGTTGGGGAGAGGGAAGGAGGATGGGAGAGGAGAGGGGGAGGGAGGATGGGAGGGGAGAGGGGAGGAGGGAGGGGAGGGAGGGGGGGAAGGGGGGAGAGGGATTTTGAATAGATGGATGGATTTTTCTTTTTGTGGAAAAGGGAGAAAGAAGAGGGGGATTTTGAATAGATGGAATGCAATGCAATGAATAAAATAAAATGCAATGAATATCAATAGAAAATTATCTATCTACTTATTATTTACTATCTCACTACCTCACTCCTATCTCCCTCCTCCGCCCCTCCCTCCCTCTCTCCTCTCTTCTTCCTCCCTCCTCCCTCCGCCCTTCTCTCTCCATCCTCTCTCCCATCTCCCAACCCTAAAGTAAAGTAAATAAAATCCATTTTATTTCTTTCAAATTCCATCAATTTTCATCAATTTTCATCTTCTTCAAATAATTACACCTACCCACCTATCTACTTATCGACCTACCTACCTACCTATCTACTTATCAACCTACCCACCTACCTCCCAATCCATCTACCAACCTACCAACCAATCTATTTATTTATCTACCTACCTACCTACCTACCTACCTACCTACCTACCTACCTACCTACCTACCTACCTACCTACCTACCTACCTACCTACCTACCTACCTACCTACCTACCTAATCTATTTATCAATCCATTCACCTACCTAATTTTTCCATCTTTCTATTTTTTTCATTTTTTTATTTTTCCATTTTTTTTATCTCCCATCTCCCATCTTCCCATCTTCCCATCTTCCCATCTTCCCATCTCCCATCTTCCCATCTCCCATCTTCCCATCTCCCTCCTCCTCCCTCCTCCTCCCTCCTCCTCCCTCCTCCTCCCCCCCTCCTCCCTCCTCCTCCCTCCTCCTCCCTCCTCCTCCCTCCTCCCCCCCTCCTCCCCCCTCCTCCCCCCTCCTCCCTCCCATCTTCCCACCTCCCATTCCCCATACTTTCCTCTATACATACATCTAAACAATTCTTCCATTTTTCCATTTTTCCTTTTTTGCCTTTTCTATACTGAAAAGTTATCACATCACATCACATCACATTACGTTTGGATGTAGTTGTAGTTGTAGTTGTAGTTGTTGTTGTATGTATATACCTAGTAGTAATCTCAACGCTTTTAAGTAGGTAATCTCAACGCTTGTATACTTATTACTTTTATAGGTACTTTGATATTTAAGATGTACAGTAGGATTCCAAAAAAAAAAAAAAGCCGTAGAGTATGGTGAATGTGTGTGGATATTATTATGGATATTATTATGGTATGGTTATAGTTTACTTGAGAGAGGGGAGAGGGGGGAGAGAGATGGTTGGTTGGTTGGTTTCTTTCTTTATAGTATGTATGGGTATGAGGATAAGATCCTATGGATACGATACGGTACGATACCTATGATACCTATGATACCTATGATAGGCTTCCCCACCCCAAACATATACATAGATATCTAGATACCTCCCTCGACATCTACACAACACTCATCAAAAACCCAGCAAACCATTCTCTCTCCCCCCCCTCCTCCCCCAAAAAAAATCAAATCTTACTCCCCATCCTCGCCTTCCTATCGACCTTAACAACAACCTTCCCCCAAGTTTCCCTCCCGCCCAAACATCCCAACGCAACCCCCACATCCTCCAAGCCCACAAACTCGCGATCCGTAAACACCGTACCGCGAAACCTGCCCTCGCGAATCAGAGTAAAGATGCCGTCCCAAACCCTCGGGATCGCCTCCGGTTCATGCTGCGCGTACGCGCCCCAATGCAAGCCGACGATGCTGATATTTTTCAACAACACCTTGTTCAAGGGCATCTTCTCGATCCTGCCGGCCGCGAAGCCGATCACGAGGAGTCGGCCATTCCAGCGCGTGCATTTGGTCGAGAGATCGATGAGGCCGACGGGATCGAAGACGATATCGACCCCGCGATCATGGGGCGTCAGTTTCTTGACCTGGTCCGGCCATGAAGAGTCTGTGTAGTCGATGACGTGATCGGCGCCGAATTCGCGCGCGACTTGGAGTTTGCGAGCGGTGCCTGCCGTCGCGATGACGATGGCGCCGAAGGCTTTGGCGATCTGGACGGCGGCCAGTCCGACGCCGCCGGCTGCCGCGTGGATCAGCACGTAGTCGCCGGATTGGATCTGGGCGCGCGTGACGAGCGCGCTGTAGGATGTTGGCGCCGTGATGAAGAGACCGGCGGCTTCGAAGAAGGACCAGGATTCTGGGACCGGGTAGAGCGAGGCTTCTTGGGCGCAGACCAGCGTCGCGTAGCCCCCTTGCGAGGCGCCGAAGACTCGGTCGCCCGGTTTGTAGCGCGGGGAGAGGGAGGATTTGGGCGTGGAGATTATGGTTCCGCTGAATTCGGAGCCGGATATCCCTGGATGGGGGTTAGTGGACGGTTGGGATGTAGTTGAGGGATTGGATTGGATTGTAAATAGATAGATAGCGATGTATGGTTGAATTGTAAATAGATAGATAGCGATGTATGGTTGAATTGGTTTGTAAAGAAATAGATATTGATGTATAGCTGAATTGGTTTGTGAGAATGACAGGAATAGGAAACCACTGCTCACAAGGTAATGGGGGTTGATGTTGATATTTCCCTCGAATCTGAAGGAGATCGTAGAAATTGGTAGCGGTGGCATGGATTTCAATTAAATATTGATCAGGATTTGGCACGGGATCTGGTAAATCCGTGACTTTGAGATCTTGAGGTCCCTAGATGACGAGAATTTGTTAGGATATTGGTACAGATCAGATATGAGAAGGTGAAGAGAAGCTTGGGAGTTCAGGTAGGCAGGTTAAGCTTACCTGGACATATTCTTTGATTTGAATTCCTCGCATATTGTAGGATGACTTGGGGAGATTATGGTATGTGATGGATATTGAGAAGGGAGTAGGTTATCTATCGAATCGAATTCAATGGATATGATGGATGAATATATCAATGTGAGGAAAGGAAAGGTTGATATGGAAGGAGAGTACATAATGAGACTTCATGTTGTTAGTTGTACTCGAGTAGAACCCCGGATTCTTTAAACGCGGGGGACCGAGCCGAGGTCCAACAATATGGCTCGGTCGGTTGGTCCTGCATAGAAGTGTCAAAGGGTGAAGGCGAAGGTAAGGTACATCCATGAATACGTACTTCTACTTCTACTTCCAAAGATCGTTTGTAATATGGAAAGGTTGAAATGAAAGATTTGGAGAGTATATATATCGTACAATATATTATATTGAATATTAATTCGTACTAATCCTTCAGCTCCAGCTTCACATCCTGTCGCTCTCGGTACTGTATTTACCTACTTTATTACCTTAGGTTCCTGGGGAGAGAGTCAGAGGGAGGACCGTTTCACTAGGCCAAGATTCATCTGATGATGGTAGGTAGGTATCCAAAGGTCGACGGGACATGTAGTAAGGTTGTATTGATAGTATTGATATCATGGTACCATGCCCATGGTATCATCTTCAGACCAAAAAGAAGACTCGAGCAAATAAGAAATTATAAATAGTTTAATAATATGTCATAATTATTAAAGGTTTGTGATGTACGTACCCGTATTTATGTTAACTGATATCTACGGTTTACCTTTTAAGAGTTTACCTACTAGCTTTACTAGCTTTGCATCAAGTGAAGGACTAGACCACCCCAATGGCCTGTCCGCCTCCCGCCTCCCGCCTTACGCCTTAAAGAGTAGAGTTGAGTAGGTAATCAGAAGGCAAAAGACTTCAATGGAAGAAAAGATTCACGGTAAAAGTGAGAGAGATTCTTTCCTGAGGAGGACATAGATAAAACAATTTTACTATCACATAAAATAAAAGAATTATTATAATAACTCGTATTTATAGTCGATTTATAATCTATTTATAGCTTGATCATTTTCCAGCTTCCATTGATTCATTCATTCATTCAAATCAATTTCCCTTTGAGAATTTGGCGGCACAGCAAACACAACCTTAACCCATTCTCGAATCATTGAACGTCATCTAAGTCCAAGCCTCACCCCTCAACATCCTCCTCAATATTTATTTGCGGCTTTGATAAATCCGATTTCGACCCAAGGTACCTACGGAAATCAAACAATATCAATACAACAATCCAATCCAACAACCATAACCCTTTCATATAACAACCCCAACATAACATTTGAACTATTATCCTCGTCCATCTATCAAATCTATCAAGATGTCCGACGATACAACTACGCCTGAAGCCAATACCTCTTCTCAGATCACCTTCAAGGTTAAGACATCCACTGATGGAAATCATACTATCACAATGCTAGAATCTGCTACCGTTCTCGACTTAAAGACGAAGCTGGCAGGAGATGATTACGAAAAGGTTTCAGTCGATCGTCAACGATTAATTTACTCGGGTCGTGTCATGAAGAATGAGGAACCTTTGAGCACTTACAAGATTAAGGCTGGCAATACGATACATATGGTTAAGAGCGCACAAAGTAACGCCGCTCAGAATCCTGCCACCGCCACATCGGGCGCTGCAGCAGGTGTACCAACAAATATGGCTGCCGGAACTGCGAATAATCCTCTCGCGGGTTTGACCGGTGCTCGATATGCCGGTCATTTGGGTCTTCCAGGTGCTGAGATGTTTGGCGCAGATGGTGGAGTACGTATACCCTTCTCTAGGCACAATCTTTGGATGCTAACATTTTTCTAGATGGGTGCCCCTCCAAGTGAAGATGCGATCGCTCAAATGATGGACGATCCTAATATGCGTCAAACGATGAACGAAGCTCTCAACAACCCAGACCTTGTCAACATGATGATTCAAAATAACCCCATGCTACGAGATGTACCAAATGCACGAGAGATATTACAATCACCAATGTTCAGAGAGATGCTCACAAACCCGAATGCTCTTCGACAAGCTGCGGCGATGAGAAGACACATGGCGGGCGCTGGGGCTGGTGGATTTCCCGCTCCGGGTGTTACTGATACTACACCGGCGGGAGCAGCTGGGAGTACCCCAGGCAATGGCCAGGCAAATGCACAACCTTTCAACCCTTTTGCGATCCCCGGTGGAGCCGCTGGTAACCCATTCGCATCATTATTCGGTGGAGCAGGAGCCGCTGCCGCCGGCCAAAATCCATCTCAAACCCCTCCACCATCCACTGGTGCCCAATCTAATCCACAAAACCTTTTTGCTTCCATGTTTGGGGGTACCGGTGCCGGTGCGGGTGCTGATATGGGTGCAGGTGGTGCGGGGTTCAATCCTTTCGGACTCCCCCCACCCACGCCGGAACAAATGCAACAAGCCATGGAAATGATGCGCAATGGATCTTTCGGCGATATGTTTGGCGGTGGGGGATTTGGAGGGATGGGCGGATTGGGCGGATTGGGCGGGGCGGGCGCGGGTGCCCCAGCAGACACCAGACCGCCCGAAGAAAGATTCGCCGATCAGCTCAGACAGTTGAATGATATGGGTTTTTATGATTTCGATCGGAATATCGAGGCGCTGAGACGAAGTGGTGGTAGTGTTCAGGGTGCTATTGAGTATTTGTTACGCTAGATGGGATCTTTTTCTGTGGATTTCTTTTTGGGGGGAGGGGACAGCGAGGGGACAGCGAGGGGAGGGATGTGAGGGGAGGGATGTGAGGGGAGGGATGTGAGGGGAGGGATGTGAGGGGAGGGATGTGAGGGGAGGGATGTGAGGGGGAGGGATGTGAGGGGAGGGATGTGAGGGGAGGGATGTGAGGGGAGGGATGTGAGGGTTAAGGAATGGAATGGAAGCGAGTGCGGGCGGGCGGGCGGGCGGAACACATGTTTATATCACGAAGTTATGGCAAGGTTCGCTTTTTCTTCTAGCGTAGCAATCACGCATCGGCGAGGTTTTAATGGCTTGATGGCTTGCTGGCGTGGATCTCTTTTTTTTTTAAATCAATGAATGAATGGATGAATTAATGGAATAATGGATGAATGAATTTTTTAAACTAAGCGTGAAGTGGTGAGGAGTAGGTAGGTGGGTAGTGAGGATGTGTAGGTGGGTGGGTAGGTAGATGGGTAGATGGGTATTCAAATCAATTATGATGGATATATTTGGATTTGGATATGGATTTGGGGGGGGGTATTGGGCGGTATGAAGGATGGGAAGGATGGGATGTGTGGTGTGTGTGTGGGTAGGTAGGTTGTAAATAGGTAGGTTGTAAATAGGTAGGTTGTAAATAGGTAGGTATTTATTTTTCTTCTTATCCAAAGAAAAAATTTAGGAAAATAAATTCAAGAAAAAAAAAAATCAATCAGTTAATTAATGAGGTTTAGTATAAGTCTAAATCTAAGTATAAGTCTAAGTCTAGGTTTTTTTGGAGATGGATATGGAGATGGAGAGGGGGATGAAGGAGAGGGATGAAGGGGAGGGATGAAGGGGAGGGATGAAGGGGGAGAGGGGGATGAGGGGGAGAGGGGGATGGAGAGGGGGATGGAGAAGGAGGGGGGGGGAGTATCTGGATATAAGTTTTGAAACTTCAATAGATATATATATAGGTAGCAACTTGAAGATAGATAGATAGATAAATAGATAGATAGATCAATAATAGATTTGAAATCGAATGGATATAAACTACTGTACTAGTATCTATCTAGATAGGTATCTAAATACCTAGTAATAGTAATCCTTCATTCATTCATTTATTCATTCATACATTCATTTATACATCTTTCCAAGCTGGAGGTTTCCGACTCCCATCGGTTACAGCAGTACCTAGCGAATACGCCCTAGAGGAGTGTCTAAAATATCGAGCAGCTCTCCTCCTCCTCGCTACCTACCTATTTAGGCCGTAGATATAGCGATATAGCCTTAAGGTTAGGAATATAAAGGGATAGATAGATAGATAGATAGATAGTAGTTAAATAGAAGCTTTAATTTGAAGAAATATATGGAATGGATTATATTTCATCTAATGTATATATTAATCGTATATCCTGGGATGACCAGTAATACGGTAGGAAGGAAGTACTAGGGTAGAATTATGGTAGATTGATTTGACTAAGGAGTATGTATTTGGTGGCAGCCCAGTTGCCCTTATATGCTACTCCCCCATACCCTATGCGGTATAGCTTACCACGTGATCCCTGATCATGTGACCGGAAACCATGTGACCTGATTCCTCAATAATAAGATTATATAAAAAAACTAGATATCACGCGTTACGTCAGTATAGTCAGTATACTCAGTATATCAAGATTCGAGAATTAGATAAAAGAACTGGAAAAGGATTCTCTTCTTCTTCTTCTAATAATGGTCGCGTGACTAACTAACTACATATAGTACAAGGCAGGGGCCTGGGCTTGACATTAGATGGGTATCACTCTGACATCATCATCATCATCATCATTATTCAGTAAAATAAGATCTCGGATCTCAAATTAGATCTTGGCTTAGGACCTATATAGGTATCTATGTAGGTGGATCTTCCCATTATCTATCTATGGAGTAAATGAATCAGTCATAAGGAATATGGAGTAAGGAATATAGGCTATAGTATAATATCAATGATTCAAGTATCTATAATATCGTTACATATAACTTGATGCTTGGTAGTAAGGTATCTAGGTAGTTGGTAAGTAAACTTTTCGGGGAAGGGGTTTCTTTTTTGAATTATGTTGAGTTATGTTGTTTTGTTTTGGAGGGATGGTTTACAGTATGAGTTTGAGGGGTTGGAATCTGTATAGGTTACCTACCTATGTTTGATATACGGATGGATGTATAACGCAATTGTTTGTCTCTGCTCTGATAAATAATGAGTGTGGTTAATGGGGAAAGAAAAGACTGGAATGGAATGGGAAATCTAAGTTGGTGTATATTCTATTCTATTCATCTATTTTCTTCTGTTATATTAGTGACTCAATGTAGTGGTGGTGATTAATCAGCTTCTGGACCTACTGTACTTTCTATCTAACCTATCTACCTAATCTATCTATCTACTCCATCCCCTTTCATATTTTTCTCCTCTTCTCTTGTAGTACCTATCTATCTTCATCTCTTAATATATCTCGATATTAATTTTCTCGCGTGCGTGTGTAACAGTGTGACATGACAGTGTGACAGTATGACTCTGTAAATTTACTTCAAGTCCAAGTTTCCTTCACATGTATATACCGGTTCGGTATCACCATATCACCATATCACCATATCACCATATCACCATATCACCATATCATCAATAAATGAATAAATAAACGAACCTTCAAGATCCGATGCGATTCTCATGCATGCGGGAAATCTTAGTAAGATAAGAATAGAGTTATCTACAAGTCAAATCTCCATATGTAACATGTAACATGTATTAATCATTATATTATTGTGTATCGAGCTAGTGTATGTAGAACTACTCTATATCAACAACATGTAACTAACAATCATTAGAGTTCTCAAACAACCTGTACTGGTATATCCCTAACCTTAACCTTGGGCTACCGAAATTATCCCATGGATTAGAGCTACTTATTGGTATATTATTGTTTATTGAGTATTTATAAAGGGAAAAAATCTATCCTGTACATATATTCATTCGCTTAAAGCTTAATAGCGTTACAAAACCCCTTCATCTCGGTACCTACCTAGGTATAAGGATCTCCCCTATAGCCTATAGCCTATAGCCTATGGGTAAGTAGGTAAGCATAGGTAACCTCGGAACCTCTACCGATTTTAGAATAGATGTTTTGGTTCTGTAACTTCTGTTGGATGTTTCGAGTGATATTCTTAGTACATTGAAGAAGGGTTTTTTTTAGCTTTGAATACTAGGTAGGTAATAAATAAGCAGATGAGTAATAATTGAGACGAGTAATGATTAGATGAGTAATAATTTAGATGAATCATGAAAGATCAAATATACGGAGGTAGAGATGAATAAAAAGTTTATTGCTATTAATCCTATTAATTGTTTGGTTTATATGAAATTTGATTTATTACCTAGAAGGAGTGGGATTGTTGATCAATAATTATCTAGGTAGGGTAGTTCAAAGTGATTGATTTTTGAATTTGAAGTACAGTGGTGATTTGAGGTTTGGTGACGATTGTTACTACAAACCCCCCAAACCTTACAAACCTACAAATCAGGATCATACAAATCGTATACCATAGTACGAATCGCAATTTGGAGGCAAGAAATTAACTTCCACGCGCGCATTAAAAATTCCCATCCTCAAACGAAGCGACGGAAAAAGTTGAGATTTTCCCGAAAAGTCAGGGGTCCGGGGACTGCAGGTCCCGGCTCCCATGTTCCTAAACGTGGATGGAGATTTGGTATTTATATTTTACATGGCGCTGCCTGCGACGCTTTCTCTTGGCTCTTGCCATGTGTTGGATTACCTCTTGGGTTCTTCCTTCTTTCTTCTTCATGCCTGCTCGTGTTTGCATGGCAAAATTTGCGGCTTGGTTTCTTGAACTTTCTTCAGGATCCGTCTGCTAGGTGCGTGGGGAATCGGCACGTCCGTTCATTCTTTTATACTTCATCCCACCCAGGGCGAAATGTCTCTCGTCATTTTTCTGAACTTGGCTTTGCGGTTGATGTTGAGTTAATATCCTTTGTCGTCTTCTCCTATTTCATTATTAGATCAAATTCGCGACAATGATATCCTCATTTCCAGTCGGTCTTCTGGGGGTTCTCACGACTTTCGTTAGTCTGGGGAATGCTCAAGGGACGTTCTCTCCGGCGAGACCACCCGCTGTCCCTCTTATGGTCAAATCACCTTACTTGAACAGTTGGCAATATTTTGGGACTAATGCGCCGGATCCTCAAAATGGTGATAGTCTTGCTTTGAGATGGAGTCGATTCTGGAGGTACGTTATATTACTTCTCGGGGTCTCAATTGGATGATTTTTTGAATATTCCTCGGTCATCTAAGCTAATACATCATTTTTAGTGATCAGATCGTGGCAATGACGGGAATGGTAATGGTAGATGGAGAAGGATCGACTTGGATGGGATACCCTGCCGCGGCCAATGGAACTTCTCTACTCCCAGCGGCAAATCAGACTTCTTTTGAATATACTTCTACTAAGAGTATATTTACTTTTGATGTTCGAGGAAAGATCAAGTTGACAGCTACCTTTTTATCACCCCTCACTCCAAATGATCTAAAAAGACAATCATTGACCATGTCTTATTTGCATGTGGATGTTGTATCTACAGATGGAGCCAGTCATGACGTGAAAGTCTATACAGATATCTCGGCTGGTAAGTGAACTTCTTTTAACTCATGGTATTGTGAACTAACACACTCAGAATGGGTTTCTGGAAATCGGTCCGCTACAGCTCAATGGGATTATGGCGTGACGAGTGATAACGTGGCTTACCATAAAGTCTATCGACAAGAACAATTAGCTTTCACCGAGATCAGTGACCAAGCCGAGTGGGGAAATTGGTACTGGGCCACCAAAGACACAGCTAACATCACATATCAATCTGGAGGTGACCGCGCTGTTCGTGATGCTTTTACAGCAAATGGAAAGTTACCAAACACGAAAGATACAAACTTTCGAGCTATTAATGATGCGTGGCCAGTTTTTGGATTTGTTAGGGACTTTGGATCGGTCACAACAACGGCTCAGGAGGTAGTTTTTGTCTTGGGATTGGCTCAGGAAAATGCTATTCAATTTGATGGACGAGGTGGCAATACTATACTACCATCCTTATGGACATCATATTTCTCCAATGACACAGCAGCACTATCATACTTCTACAACGATTGGAATACATCATACAACTGCTCCAACACCTTCGATAATATGGTCAACGCAGACTCGATCGCATTTGGCGGCAAAGACTATTCAACCCTCACCTCCCTTTCTGCTCGTCAAGCATTTGGCGCCACCCAACTAGTTGGCAACCAAAGCAACCCCTACCTCTTCATCAAAGAAATCTCCTCCAATGGAAACACCCAAACTGTCGATGTTCTATTCCCAATGCACCCCATCCTCCTCTACACCAACCCTCTCCTTTTGAAGCTCGCCCTCAAACCTCTTTTCGAAAACCAAGAATCAGGTCGCTACCCCAATAAATATAGCATGCACGATCTAGGAACCCATTATCCAAACGCCACGGGCCACGCAGATGGCAAGGATGAAGATATGCCACTTGAGGAGTGCGGAAATATGCTCATCATGTCTCTTTCCTACTATCGCGCTACTAACGATACGCAATTCCTCAACGATCATTATGCGATTTTGGACCAGTGGACGCAGTATCTTATTGTCGAAGCACTCCTTCCAGCAGAGCAACTCAGCACGGATGATTTCGCCGGACGATTGGTGAACCAAACGAATCTCGCCCTGAAAGGTATCATCGGTATTGGCGCCATGGCCTCGATCGCCGAGATCACGGCCCACCCCACCGTCGCCGCAAACTACAGCAACATCGCCAAAGAATACGTCACGAAATGGATGGATCTCGCCATCGTCAATTCCACGACGGCTCTCCCGCACACGTCGCTCAACTACGGCAACGCAACGTCGTACTCCCTCCTCTACAACCTCTACGCCGATACCCTCTGCTCCCTGCACCTCATCCCGGACTCCATCTACAACATGCAAAGCGCCTTCTACCCCTCGGTCGCCAATACCTATGGCGTCCCCCTCGATACCCGCAACGACTACACGAAGAGCGATTGGAATGTTTGGGCGGCGAGCGTCGCGGCTAATGGCACGAAAACCCAGATGCTGGCGAAGCTCGCGAGGTTCGTTGATGAAGGCCAGAGTGCGGTGCCCTTGACGGATCTTTTTGATACGAAGAATGCGGGGTTGCCGAGCTCCGGGACGAAGTTTAAGGCGAGACCGGTTGTCGGGGGACATTTTGCGGGGTTGGCGTTGGGGAGGTTGGGGGTTAGGGGGAGGGTTTAGGGTGATGGTGTAGGTTGATGGTTGATGGTGGTGAGAGATTGAGAGATGGAAATGGAAAAGGAGAAAAAGATGGATGAACATGGAGTTGGTTGCATTGAGATTTCATTTCCTGTGTTGTTGTTGTTATTTGTATTCCTATACCTATACTTATACCTATACCATTACATATACTTATTCTATTCTATTCTATTATTTAGAAGATATCCATTCTAGCTAATATTTTTCTTTTTTCTTTTTTCTTTTTCTTTTGGATTTTGAATTTTGGATTTTGGATTTTGGATTTTGGATTTTGGATTTTGGATTTTGGATTTTGAGTAGAAAGGAGGGAGTTGGGGTGTGGGGTGCGGGGTTAAGGTAAATGGATGAAGAGATGGAGGGAGGGAAGGGAGCAAGGAAGGATGGATGGAGGGAAGGAAGGAAAGTGGTGATTCTTTTCGTTGCTGGAATAGAGTAGATTTGATTATCGATATAGATGTAGATATAGATGTATATGTAGATGATAGATGATAGTGGAAGGAAAGGATGGAAGGAAAGGAAAGAAGGGAGTAGAGGGATGAATGGGGAAGTAGAGGGATATAGAAGGAGAATGAGATATACAATAAAAAGATTTTTTAAAAATTGAAAGTTTATTAAGAGTTGAGAGTTTAGAGTAGAGGGCTGGAAATCTAAGGAGATGGAATGCTATTGGATTGGAATAAATGGTAAAAGGGAAAGGGAATCAAATATAGAATATATATATAGAGAATTGGAGAATGAGAGAACCATAGAACTATCTATTAAATCATTAAATGGTTCTTGGCCTGGCCTTTTTCTGTGCTGTTTAGTATAGTATAATATAGTATAATTAGTATACTGGTATTGTTATTGTTATTTAGTGTAGTGTAGTGTAGTGTAGTGTAGTGTAGTGTAGTGTAGTGTAGTGTAGTGTAGTGTAGTGTAGTGTAGTGTAGTGTAGTGTAGTGTAGTGTAGTGTAGTGTAGTGTAGTGTAGTGTAGTGTAGTGTAGTGTAGGGTAGATTAGATGCCCAATTTTGTTTCTTTCTTTGGGGGGAGGTGAGGGGAGGGGAGGGGAGGGGAGGTTATGAAGGGGAGGTAGGAGGAGATGATGGAGATGTGAGATTTTGCATTGTGGGTGAATGAAATAGGGGATAACAAGTACAAGAATAAATAATTGGAAGAATTAAATCCAAGGGGATAAAAATGAAGAATGAAGAATGCAGTTCACTGTAGTTCAGTGTAGCAGTTTCTTGAAAATAAGAATAATAATAATAATAATGCCATTGCGTTAATAAGGTAAGGGAGGTGAGGTCAGGGAGGGAAAGATATGTGGATATGTGGATTTGATATGTTTTCTAGATCTGAACTGATTGAATAAATAGAATGAAATAAATGGAATGGAATAATAGAATTTTCTTCCCCTCTCCTTCGCGGTCCACTTGATTTGATTTGATTTGATCGTTTCACAAAACAAAAGAATGCTATATTTGAAGGTTCTTGGAACTGGAATGAAAACTCGAATGATTGATGGTGTAGTGTAGTGTATACGATTCGGATAATTATCCCGCCAGATTCCATTGGATCTATGTGTGGGATGGATCGCGAATTGGGGATTGAGGATTGGTTTGCGTAGTAGGCTGTGTAAAGGAAAGGAAAGAAAACGCTTCGGCGGATTTTTGGAAATTATTCGAGTAGATAGATGAATGAGGATTTCCATCCATGGAAATTGTCGGTTGCTTGCATGCCAATGATGAAGAGAAAGAAGCCGAATATAAACATAAACCTTCTATCCATCGTACATTATTTAGCGTCAAGAAGCTCCCTTGAAGTGTCACTTCTTAGAACTCTTAGCAGACTTTTTAGGCTGCAGACGCTGTGCATAAAGAGGAACCGATCCTCCATCTGTCTTCGGACTCTTTTCCTTCTGCTTAGCATCGTCCGATAAGAGGGCACCGCGAGATACGTCGCGGAATAGAGTTACGCCCTTTGCCCGGCGCAGCATCTTTTGCTTCTGCTCCTGAGCATTTTCCCATTCTCTCTTTTCGGCTAGTAAGCGTTGCTTACGATCATATACCGCTAGTTGGTTTTCTTCCCACCATTGTTCGACTGAGGGCACGCTGTTACCCCGCCCAGGACTTTTGAGATGTTGGAGTCTTTCTTCCCACTGTATAGGTAGGTATAAGTATGGTTAGATGAGTGACTCACATGATTTGTTAAGTTGAGAATGGATGGAGAGAAAAGAAAAGAATTCTTACGGTGGGGTGGGTCATCAATTCGGGCCTATCCTCATTTTCGCATTTTAGCTTAGCCCTATCCCGTCGCTCGATCTTGTCTTTGAAGAATTGGAAGCATGCTTTTTGGTTATACCTCGCCCTCATCATAATCACCATGCCTTCAACATCAGCCTCGAACTCGCAAGCTCGACTGAGCTTGTAATTTTCGAGAAGTTGTTTATATGCTGCCATGATCATTCCACGGGGAGGTTCGGATGCTAGATCGGTGAGGAAAGCTTCCATGGCGCGTAGTCTCATGTATCGTCTCCATCCACGGTCCTGGCGTTTCCCGTGTTGCAATAAATGATGTGCCATCTCGTGTCCTATGAGATAGGCTAGTAGATCGTCACTGTAGGTGAAATTGAGGATTCCTTGGTCTAATATCACTACCCCATCCCATGTAGCACATGCATTGTCACCACCTATTTGACTATCATGTTAGATGTCACATGCAGGCTAATATTTTGAGAATGAGGAAGAACGAACCGGGATTCTTTACAACCTCTACACGTCGAAAGATATGACCATCCGGCAGTACAAGAAATAACCTCTCAGCTATTCTTCGGGCCCTCACCACTTCCGGTGTATGTGGTCCCAAGAATCCTCGTCCTTTATACTCTCTCTTTCCCGTTGGTTCCGGATCGGCCGTCCGGTCTTTATAATAGTCCCGGACCAGTCGAAACCTAGAAATTGCATGTTGGAAAGGAGATTTGGTCTTCCGACTTTTAGCTAAGGCATCTTGAAGTTCCCCGTAGTAGTTTGTTTTATCCTTTTTCTCCGGTATCACTCTTCGCTTTTCATACAAGGCTTTGTATAACGGATAGGTACTTAAACGAAATGATTGTTGTTGATTGGTGGAGATGGAACTCAGTGTACATGGGTTGTGACACAACAAGAGAGTTGCCTGCCCGGGGCTCCTTAGTAGAACTATAGGGTATGAAGATACCGGTAACATGATGAAATCCCGAAAAGCTTGCGCAGAATCGTAGACTCGCAGACTTGAAACCAACTTCTTTCCAGTCTGTGTGTGCAATGCGCAATGTACAAATGCCAGAATGTATGTGAATGAACATCATTGATAAGAGCTGGCTGGGGATTGAGGGGTTTTGATTGTGTTACCGAGTTGTTACTCTTTTGGGTGTTCCACCGAAGCCACCAAAAGATTACATGCATTTCAGCAAATCAAATGCGAGCAATACCTCCTAGTCCAATCAAATATGCAGATATATATGCAGCATCGATAACTTACATATTTTCCACACCGCCTTGATTATGGCTCTAATTATAGGGTTATATTCTGCCGTTTTGGAAAAATGGTGCGACATACCTATGCTGTAAGTGCCTAGTTAGGAAACTTATTTTCTCTAACCTTCTTGATCCCTTATTAGAGGTACTTTTTCTTCCGGTGGCTTGATCATAGAAAACATTTTTAGTATATTTGTTTTTTTAAGTCGCATCGGCAAAAGACCTTGAAGGGTGGAACTTGGTTGGAAGTTGGAAGGGATATTGTAATGTTGTATATGATTTGCTTCAATTATATATGGCGGGAAGAATGAGCATTTCTTTAGTAATAAAACGATGGAAATCTTATCTTCGGACTCAATCTTTTGCCTCAAGTCCCCCTGATGTCGGGTTCTTCCCTTCTGTTCAAAGCTTCTACCTCTTCCAGATGCCCAAGTACATATACACAAGACCAAGGATTGAATACTGCATTCTTCATGATTGATATGCCAGCCACAAGCTTTTGCGCTTCTTTGTTGTAGTCAAATATCGACGTGAGACTTTCAAGTCGAAATATGGTGATGGGTATCGCAAGCAATAATTAAATCGCGTAAATTTGATTTATATTCGCCATATATTGCAAAATGATTAAACTATCCATGAAGTACCTGCTCTTGACTTCCAAATTTCTCAATCTCGCAAGATGTCACTCTGATTTGAAACATAGCTCGAGCTATAGACTGGCTAGGTGATCCTCACTCCACTTGAGAAGACCACTATTTGAGATCAAGCGTCCGCCAATCGTAAGAGTGATTTATCCGAAAAATATATGCAAATTCTAGGTACTTCTCGAATATACTAACCCAGGTTCACTTTTTTTCTCTACAGAACTATCCGTAGGCGATATAAGAATAAGATATAAATAATATCTGTTTTTGCTTGCTCGACTGCATATTCCGAAAGCCATCGCCCTCAATCTTGCAAGCAAATATGGAACTACCTGGTAGCTTTGACGGTTTATTACACATCGAAGGTGATGAAGGTCCAAGATAATAATGACTTCGAGTTTTCTCCTGATAATATCCGAAAGTTGAAGCAAATTTTTATTTAAAAGCTGCCTACCTGTTAGGTAGGTACCGTGCACGTGCAAATATAACTAATGCTTACTAATCAACTACTACAAACTGTGTGGTACGTTACCCAGTATTACGTCATCACCCATGTTCTCGTCTCATCTGATATCTACAGATTCATTCACCTCACCACATCATGAACGCGCGAACGCGCGAATGCGTGAACACCTTCACTGGGAATTTGACAATACCTACCTAGGTAGGTAGTAGGTACGGTCAATATCTACCAATCAATACGTTCAATACAGCCAATACAGCCAATACAGCCAATACAGTCAATACAGTCAATACAGTCAATGCAGGGAGTTATCAATCACCATTCGGATTTATCTATTTAAGAGACGATCTTCATCCACTCGAATTCAAACTCTCCATTAACACAACAACATCCAAGTCGCATCGCACAAAATCCTTCTTCGACTTCCCATGAACTCCTCTTCAATTTTCGACATCGGATTCACACTCGGTATCACGATGGTTGAAACAATCGATATCGTCGGGGGTGCAATTGCAACGCTCGGTATCATGATAGGTACAAGTCTCTGTATCATCATGGGTGCCGATAACATCAAGGGCAGCGCAGACAATGATGAAGAATGCTCATCTTCTGACAAACAACTTTTATCCTCCAGTATCTCAAGTTACTCGACCTTATCCAATCTATCTTCTACCTCACTCTGTCAACAAGATGCATTTGATAAGGAATGCTCACCTCCAAATGACCAGCTGCTGCCGGATACCGTTGAGGAATTCTTACCTTCAAACGATCATTTGCTGTCGGATACTGATGAAGAATTCTCGTCTCCAAACGATCAGCTTTTATCCTCCAGTATCACAAGCCACTCGACCTCGTCAAGTCTATCTTCTTCTTCAGACTATGAACAAGAAGCATTTGATACATATAAGCTAAAGGTTATTCAACTTTGTCACGAAATTGGTTTTGGTGAACCGTCAAATGTAGAGCGTATGGCGGGTGGAAGTTACAATCGAGTCATGGGTCTCAAATTCTCCGGTGAATCTGAAGATCAACATTACGTTCTTCGAATTCCACGAGTCGTACTTGAGGATGAGGAGGCTCGAAATATCTTGGACCAGGTCGCAGTCATTATGCATTTGCAACAGTACGACTTGATTCCCATCCCATCAATCGCAGCACTGGATACGACCACCGACAATGCCATCAAATCTCAATACGTTCTTCAGCGTCGCCTTCCAGGGCAACCCATCAGCAGCGTGTATCACGACGCTTCTTTATCCGAGAAGCTCCAAATAACAACTTTGGTGGCTGATCTCCTGGTAAAGATGGATTCATTGAACCCTAGTCATACTGGACGTTTGGCAAGCACTCGCTCTTTACCATGGGTCGCTCACGATGTCTCCCTGTCACATTCACATATTCAAATCAATGGTTTCCGACGCAATGACTTCTCCGATTTTCCCCTCTTAAAACCTCAAAACCTCTACAACACCCTTTTAGACATCTTTGAGGTTCGTAAAGAAGAAAATCTTGAATGGCCGGATATGACAAAGCGATGTGAAGATGCACAACGCATTGTCAGAGAGATGGAAAATCATGGTCTTTTCCGAAAGAATGACGATTCAAATGTAGTCTGGCATTGGGATATTTCCACCAACAACGTCTTACTCGACCAAGTAAATACACAGTCCCCACGCCTGCTCGAGAAGACTGAAGCTCAACTCGATGAATCAAAAACTTCTCCAGACATTGTGATTGATGAGGGCTTGCCCGATATAGAGCAGCATTCGGAGTCATCAGATAGTGGGTTGGGGCAAGAATCAAACGAATGGGTTATCAGCGGTGTCCTTGACTGGGATGATGCACTCTCTGTCCCACGTGTTATTGCTAGGGAACCTCCAAGCTGGCTTTGGGTAGACGATAATGAGCGAGGCTTGGGCTGGGATGGTGATCGCAGCGAGCCACTTCAGAGAAATCTCACCACGGAAGAGAATCTTATCAAGACTCATTTCGATCGGATCATGCAGGGTGCAGACCCGGAGTGGTACGATGATACATATGTTCGTGGACCTTGGGTTCGACGAATGTTCAAGTTTGCCTTGTATAGTTTTGAGGATGAGTATCCAGTACAGAAGTTTGATAAGTTCAAGGAGGATTGGGCTGCATATCTCCAGGAGTGTTAGTGGTCTAATTCTGATATTGACGACATGGATGTGATTGGGGTTCTTAGGGCATGAACAGAAGAGTTGGTGTTCGCAATTAGGATTAGAGATTTGATGAAAAGGTCGATTGGCGAGGAAATAAACACTTATAGATAGTTTATGCACCCTCACTAGTTGAAAATTATAATAATGAATAAAAAAATCAATAAATATCTCCATATAAATCTTTTGGTATTTACAAATAGTCCACTATCAGAAGAGTGAATTATAATTACAAATACAATAAATATGATTAATACTAGCCCTCTTAGAAATAGCCTTAATAATTTTAACTTGATCTCTCTTATGCTTCTACTGCGTACAACAACTTGTGACATTGGCTCTCCAAGGATCGGCCGCCTGGTTCTCCGTCGGGGAAAGTAAGTGTCCGTGTCTCCTTATGTTACGAGGTTACCTTATATCTGGCCTACTATATCAGCTTCCTTAGGTACCTATCTGCTGTACCTAGCTTTTACATAACAAATGCCTTGGGAATTTAGGGGATTATAGGAAGGCTATCTTTTGTAAGGGGTTAGGCTCCTCAGGCAAGTCTATATACAGGTTGATGCCCTATCGCTAAGGCTTATTATCATAAGGCTAACAGTACCTACCTAGGTATCTACTTTTAGAATACCTAGTAGCCTCACTTTAGCCGAATTGGGCTCGTAGCATAAAATACTCCTTGCCCTTACGATCCTCTTCCAAAAATGATATTAGATTTTAGCATAATACGATTATGAAGTCATCACTTCCTTTTCATCCCGTTAGCATATATTATATTCGGATTATAATGAAGAAGTATAATAAAAATACCGTTTAATTGTCTATGTAGCAGTACGCGCCTTCGCCCGCGATTTATATTAAATAAAAAATTGAGTGTCTGTTGAAGATATGGTACGGTTACTATGTACAGTTACCAGGTAATGGGGTAGTGGGGCTAAGCCTAATGTAGACCACCATAGTGCTCTTGCGCAGAGTGCCTTCTCGTAGAGCTCTTCCCCTCTACCTTAATCTAATTAATCCAACCTATTGCTTCCCACCATCTCCTGAAGGGAGTCATTCTTTTGACAGCATCTATATAGTTATATAGCCGTATATAGAGGACTGTATGAACGAACTGACGTACGCACTAGTGCCTCATCGCTCTATATAAGATATCAACCTCAATATAGTTTATCGGAATGAAGTATTATGACATGTATAAGTAAGTACTTATACTTTCATATACATCAGTTTGATACCGACATCGGGGTCGCCGACCAGGCTTGATCACCACTACATCTTGAGCCTTACTCAAGAACATCTTACAAAACCACTTCTTGAGTTTGGCTCAAGAACATCTAATACCACCATCTTCAATTCCATCAAACTTCTTGCAGAATCTGTTTCCTTGGCAATAAGTGAGTTGCTTTGCCGTATATGTGAATGCCGCCTCGGTGGCAGAACCCAGATCAAAACCAATCACCAAAGCGTTTTCGAGCTACAGCTCTATTGCTGCGTGATTTATCAATTCAGTTATTCTAATACGGTATGAATCGCTAATTTCATTGTTCTTCACAAATCCATTCACCCACCCTCATACTGCCATGCGTTTCCTTCATCACACCATCCGTTTTCACTTTTTGGTGTGACAGATGAAGTGCATCACAGAGGCTTCCATCGCGGTCATCTAATCCACCCCTCGCCTATCACCCATTCATAGGTAGTATTAATCTGCCGTATAGGTGCGATTTAAGATCTACCTTTCGCTTAATTCTCCTCGCTGATAGCACGTACGGCATCAAAAAAGGTTATCATCTGAACTTTTCCCTCTGGCTGAATCAATCACCTCGTTCACTACGGTCTTAATCCAGCATCTCAAGTTTGTTGCTGCTGCCATTGATTCGAAGATAGATGCAGCCACAGCGGGGTTGGCTGGATGACCTTGACATATTGTGGGCTATTTAAGTTTTGGTTGGAACTGTCTCCTCTTCCCATTTCCCTAAAACACAAAATTTATCAACATCAAATCTTTCCACACCTTTTGGACAAATCAAACCTTCCATCAACTCAGAGATTCCACATACCAAATCTCTCGATTCTCCATCGTCTCTCCATCACCTGGAGTATCTCGATAATCCTCTGTGTTCATCATAGACAGCTCTGTCTCCGACATCTTGACCAAAACAACCATTTCACACCACCAAACACTTATCAAACATTCAAGATGTCCAGCAAGAGAAACCAACACCACTGTCCCGATTGCAGCATCGAAAAAAATGGCAAGGCGCACTCCGCCATGGGCACAACTCCTGGCAAGAACCGCAAGAAATTTTGCCGCGCCCATCAAACCTTTTGCACCACTCCGGGTTGCAATCAAGACTTTGTTTTCTTGAAGAAGGGCCAGGGATGCCAGACGTGTGGACCTAACTCGTACCCTGCACAGAGAAAGGCCGATGAAGCGGCAAAGGCAGAGAAGGAGAGAAAGGCGAAGGAGCAACAGGATAAGGAGAGGAGGGAGAAGGAAAAAATGCAGGAATTGAAGGATAAGGAGGCAAAGGGAAAGCAGAAGTGGGTCAAGGATGCCTCGGGTGCAAAGAAAAAAGTCGTCTAAGGGTGGGTCGTGGGAAAGGGGTGAGGAGCGGGGCGGGGATATTGTTTTGACTGTGTTGCCTCTTCAGATGGTAATCTGGACATTGTTGATTCGGATTTTGGATAATCAGTCGAGGGAAATTGTTGATTCGAATTTCATTCGCATTTGGGACCTTCATTTCAGGAAACCGCTTCTTCACATTTGGGACAATGAGCACTAAGCTCTTTTTCTATGGGGTACTGGGATCGGCGTCGGGATCAGTGGGCGTGACAGAGAACAAGACGAACGACCAAAGATACTATACTACATAGTATTCTCGGGAAAGTCTTTCTCTATGGATAGCCAAAGCTCATAACTTATGGGCCCTGATGTGATATGAGGATATCTCTTTCTCTCTTTCTGAAGATATCAACTCAATTTCCAAAAAAGGGAAAATTGGGACAGTTAATCAAATAGCTGTTCTTATTTAACTGTAAATCTTGCTGCTAATTACTTTTGATATTGTGATGTGGTGTGAGATGTTATTATGTGAGATATTACGTGACTACTAACCTAACTAACCACTGAGTATAGATAGATTGGTTATTCAGGATATATCTAGGTATTGTTTGATATATTATTGATCTGTATGCCCTATATCCGCTAATTAGTTTGATTAGTCATCCTGAGTTTCCTGTATAGGAACTCCTGACTCCGTAGAACTTAGCTCTTTGGTCAATACAAAATAATGATGTCTATACCGCACCTTTAATATGTATCAATAACTTAAGTAACTTGTAAGATATACATAATCGAAACATATCGAAGCGTAACTTGAGCACGAGCCAATTTCGAGATTCCTTAATCTAATCACCTTGATAATCAATTAGCACCTTGTAATGCACTCTCTACATATATATTTATATAACCCCGTTGTAAGATTTATCTATGATACAGATATAATAATAAAAGTTGAATGAGATTGGTTAGAAAAGACTTTTGAGCGGGTAATATTAATTTCCTGTCTATTTCTTTATATTAACTCATCATCCCTTCGCTTCGATTCGCTTAGTTTTCCTACAAAGGCCCAGGGGAAAGACTAAATTATATATATACAATACAACCTCATCATTCAACATCCTTCTCTAGGCTCTTCCAAATAACCTCAGCTACTTATAATTAAAATAACCAAAATAAACAACCATTCGCATTACAACAAATTATAACAAACCAAACATTTATCTACTCTCAAATATAACATTGTGACAAGGGTATAATGGCTTGGAAGGATATTCAATTCAACTAATAATCTTTTAGGGTTCCTAAGGACTCTGGATTTCCAATCTGTCCTTTTGAGAAGGAAAATGTCCAAGTTTATATACAAATTCATATGGCCTGAGGGACGGAATGCTTCCGCCCATGACATGCCGGTTAAAGTGATGTCTTACGTGGCAATCCCACTCTTCGTATCCATCGTATTCCTGTGCCGCACCTTCGTGCCGTATTTCCCGTGGTCATGTGATGCACCCACGTGACAAACATCAAGTCACGGTAAAAAATGAAATGATATTGTGTCACGGTATTTTGATCTATATTATATTTAAATATAAAATAATAAAACACCGCTACTCTCATCTTCTACCTTTGACCCCCAAAACAATTGATATACTTCAATTATTGATCTAGCTATAAAATAAAATCGCTAAAACTAGATACCTATTGCGATGTTATACCAGAGAGGGCATTTGCGAGGATACTAGAGTGAGTCCATCTAGCTCGTATACATACAAATCATTCATCTCACCGGGAATTTCTTCATATACGTGAGTGAACTGGAAATTAGACACTGAGCAAAGAGAATCAGTAAAGTAATTTATAGGTATATTTGCTAATCCCCTGGTAGATATCGCAGATATTGCGAAAAGTTGGTTCATGTACTGGTTTGAATTGGTTTGGTTTATACATCGATTAATAAGAAAGAATACTACTCGTACTTAGTTATTTATTAATTAAATTATATTATATGCTCTGATAATATACATCTTTAACTACCTAGCTAAATAACACTCTAAAAATGACAACCGAGGAACAAACACCCAACTATCAGAAAGAAAAGCCTACTAGTATAGCATTTCCATTTCTATATTTTTTAATAAACATATAGAATCATCCAATACCCAATATCAAACGCAGAAGAAGGTTTAGATTGAACCTTGGGTATGATTATCATCTATCTGAGTATCTTCAAATAGATAGGAGAGATTGTAACTTTATAATTGCTAAATTCTTTTTACTCACTGGCCCCCTCCGACTTCGAGTTTCGTTACATATACATAGACATGAGACAGAATCTAGTGAAAAGATTGAAGTCACATCAAATCAAATCACGGATAAAAACAGACATCAAAAATAAGATACTGAATCGTTAGCATTTATTAACTATCCCGCAGTATGTTTCATCTCCTTTAACATCTCGGAATCCTTCAATCCTCTCCAGAGGACGTACAAGCTCAAGGGATCTGGTCATGGTAATATGCCTTTAGTAGGCAAAGTAATCTTATCAACGCCTCGATTTTCTCCTTCCTTTCCTAATATACACCTTTTAAGAACAATGACAAATCCACCCCCCTCCCCTGCCCATTTGCAAATTTGCCGAATGGTTATTGCCGTGACGCCGTTTCGCTAAATGCAGATCAACTGATGTTAAAGAAAAAAAATAAGATGAAAGAAGTGAGGAAAAACGAAGAAGTTCTGTAATTCATTGCCATTATTAAGAGAATGAAGGTCTGGGTTTCGGTTTGAAGTTGAGTTTGATAATCTGCTTTTTAGGTGGATCAGCAGGGGTAGTGAGTGGAGGGTTGTGTTGTGCCGAGTCAGGTAAAGGTTTTCGGCCTTCGGGAAGGGGTTTTCGGATAGGTGCTGAGCCAGGAAGTGCAGTTGCCGACTTCTTGACAACTGATGATGGATGAGCCGACGAACTAGATGAGGCAGAAAGAGCAGGACTGGCCCTGATTGATTGTGACGATGCGGATGAAGGTTTTGGAGATGGTCTGGGAGATGGTCTCGGGTTCGGCGTGAATTGAGACGAGGAAGGACCTTTTAGCTTGGGGTTAGGAGGGTACAGGATACGCCTCAACTTGGCTGGAGGAACCTTAAGTGTGATAATCTTTCTTTGTTTCTTATCCTTGTGTAGCGAATTGGAACTCTCTGCGATATCTGCTGGAAGAGGTCGTTTGGGTGGTTTCATGCCCCCCGAAGAACTAGAGAGCTTTAGTGAGCTAGAAGGTTTCATTGTTCCTGCAGAGTGGTGTGGTGAGCTAGGATGTTTCATTGTCCCCGAGGAGCTGGAAGGCTTAGGAGCTCCAGAAGTTGGCGTGCTGATCTTGAGTCCAGTAGATGGGGTGCCGATCTTGAGTCCAGAAGATGGGGTACCAATCTTTAGCCCAGAAGATGGGGAGCCAATCTTTAGCCCAGATGATGGGGAGCCAATCTTGAGTCCAGTAGATGGGGTGTTAATCTTAAGTCCACCAGATGGGGTGTTAATCTTAAGTCCACCAGATGGGTTGCCAATCTTTAGTCCGCCAGGTGAGTTGACAAACTTGAGAGCAGATGAGGTTCCAATCTTGAGCTTAACCGGCATTGATGGTTTCTCTTCTGTTGGTGCTTGAGATGGTTGGGCGACAATGGGTGATTCTATCGGTGGATGAGGCGTTGCATTGATCTTGCTTGGAGCCTTTCTTTCGACAATACTTGTCCTAACCTTCTTGGTGTGTTTGAAAACCATTCGACCCTGGGTATAATTAGTATAAAAAGCATCAGCAATAGCATCACGTAACAGCATACCTTGCCACGATGCTCGACCTTCCAATAGCGAGGATACTTTAGCTTCAAAATCAAAGACTCTTTGGGATAACATAACATGGTGCAGAGGTCAAGGAAATCCATTTGTTCTGCCACGGTGATCACAGGAGAGAGGACAGCTTTCCACAAGGCATTTTTCAAATCAGTATTTCCTCCAACTTCCAACTTGAGTGAAGCAAGAGCGCCTAAAAGGCTGCTTCGCTCTGCCTGTTCCTGTCGTGCAGCCGTAGAAGCTTCCTCGATGATTAAGCCATCCTTCGCCACAGGAGCGGCGACTCGTTTGGTTTTGTATTCGCCGAGGCCGAGGACTCCCAATCCATAATAGAACACTTTTGTAAGTTCGCTTCGGACCCAGGGAGATGGATCCGTACTCATGGCAGTCACGAGAAGACATGCCACAGCAGTGTTTTTCACGATCCCGAGATCAGCAAGTGCCTTAAACGCCTCAATTCGTACACGAGGAGCAGTGCCATCGTGAAGATATTGGGCAAAGTCAAGTGCATCTAATTGTATGACACCCGCATTCATCAGCTTCAGCTTACACTTTATGACTGTGATCGTATAGATATTCTGGTAAGAATCTATCCACTCATCCATCCTACTATAGCGCTCAAGCTCCTCTAAAGCGATATCTCTAAATCTTTGAGGTTCATCAATTTCTTCGGCATCGTCAAGTTGAAGCGCATCGTTGTTGACACCCTTCGCACCAGGAATCAAAGAATCTGTCAATGAAGTTAGAAGGTTTGCAACCTTGAAATTATCCGAGTAGTCATTGTTTCCGTTGTCATTGAAGCGGAGCTGGTCAAGTATGAATTGCCGGGCTCTTCTAGGGCAGAGAGAATCGTATAAGCTTCTGATTTTTGACATAGCTTGAGGAATAGCACAATCAATCCAGTAAGCTTGCTTGTCAGAGAAATCATTCGACCTAGGCATCTTTGTGCCAGGGTAGCAAAAGAACTCCTGGAACGCCTTTTCTAGATGGCTAAGTCCTATCCACTTTACGTCTTTTTCTACGGCATGCTTAGCAAGAGACTTCGCGGCCATTGTCCGGATTCCATGAAAATAGCGCCGGTCCATCAAGGTTCTAATCAAGAATGTAGCAACAAGTGGATGTGGAGGAGCCTCGTTCAGGTATACCATGGATTCATATTGGGCCGAAATGTCGCGATCTTGCTGAAGTTGAGAAACATACATGTAAGCTTCCATACCGGTAAACTTCTTGTCGCAAATCCATTCAAAGTCGGCGTCAACGCGAATCCACTCATATGACTCGGCTTCCATCTTTGCTTCTGTGGCTGGGTCCCAATCTCGCAAACCCCACTCTTGGATATCTTGCGGCGACTGTAGTACATCCCCCAGGCAGTAAATGAGAGCATCATCATGGTTTTCGGCATTAATTTCCATGGCCGTACCTGCATTTGCACGTTCCTTCATGCGCCTATTGCGCTTAAGACGCTTGTATTTGGTGTTATACGGAATCTCGATCCTTGACATCTTATCTCTGATCGTAACGATATGTTCATAGGGTGTACCATCAGCCTCATGGATTCGAATGGTCAAAGGTCCAGTAAATGTGTTCTGTGCCTTTGGTGCAGTTATTCCAGTGCCCACTTCCTTGAAAGCTCTGTAGAAGCTATCCTTATGCAATTTGGGTTCAGCCTCAGAGTTTGCCTGAGTTTGTGTAATTGTCATTTCAACACATAACCTCTTTTTGTTGAACCTTTGTGCAATAGTAAAGTGCGGGCATCCGGCACTAAGCACCCACTGGTTGAAAAAGGAATCTGTATCTCTGTACTTGGTAATCTTTTCACAGCTTTTGCGAAATCCTTCTGTCGATAATGTGGAATCGGCACCTCCAATAGCATTTGCATTGACAATCAGCTTAGAAATGACTCTTGAGATACCAGTACCTCCTTGTGCTTTTGCAATGCGTTTGTCCAAAATGAATAGAACAAGAGGTGCCTTTAACTCCATAAATTCTCGAGTATCCTCGCATATATCCACAATCTCACCAAGGGCAAACAAGGATGGTCTGTCAACATCCAATTGAACAAGTCTGTCTGAATTCTGCTTTTGTCGAAACATGAATTCATTATTTCCACAAAGATTCTTCATGAACGTGTTTGTCATGAAATGGGAAATGCCAGCAATGAGCCATCTATCAGACTTGTTATCTGGCACAATGCTAACACCAACATATTGGCTAGCTATGGCATGAACCAGTTTTCTGATGTTATCCATCTCCGGATCAATGATGTCTTCCTGGAATAGAAGTCGACTACTGCAAATGGAAAGTGATGCAGTGTGTTCTGTGTCGTTCACCTGATCATCAACAAAGACAAATTTTGACTCTGAAAATGGAAAACTGCCCAAACTGAGTACAAAGTGATCAATGGCATGAGCCAATGGTGCACAAGTATTCCTCAATTCTTCTGTTCTCCCAGGTAGACAGTATCCATATATTGCAGTTGACTGTCCTTGCCCAAGCCTTTCTTCATCTTCGCCCTCTCTGTACTCCGACAAGTCGACCTGTTCAAATGGACCAATGGAGAAACCTACATGTGTTGCAGCTATATCAGAAGTGCATTGAAAGGATACAATCTTTTTAGAACTGTCATCCAAGTCAATCACTTCATCAACTTGTTCCCCAGAGCAAATCACTGCCATCTCAAGTAACTTCTCCTCATCACTGAGGAAGACCTCATCAATGTCCATCTTCTCAGAAATCCAATTGGATTGGCCTGACTTGTGACTGTGGCTGTGGATGTTGAATCGTTGCTTGAGTGCATCCCCAAGAGTTCTAGAACACTTTATTGAAATATCCCATTGGCATCTCATCGCTGGATCATCAACACAGGGGAAGATGCAGCATGCCACGCCTCGCTCCATAGAATGTTTAGTATAGACATGAGGAAACCTCACATCTCCTTCCTCAACCCCTACAAAGTGTAGACCATCTCGAATGCGAGTGGTGACGAAGGGGATAGTAACGGTCAAGGGTTGAAATCTAGATGCCTGCTCTGCAGCTGACTTTGCGATAAAAACAGGGACAGAAGAGAGACCCCCTTCGAGGGCAACAGAAGAGTTGCGAGCTGAAGCTGCACCAGCAACACGTTGTATGACAGGGGTTGATGCCTTATCCGAGAATGGATCGACTTCCTCGATCTTGACACTATCCGGCAGCTCAATCTCCATTGTACCTGCTAACTTGTTGTTTGAACTCATGAACTTCACTCTGTTCTCCTGCATTTTATGCGATTCTGCATCCCATGAGTAATACTCGGGTACATCCAGTTTCTTGTGGGGGTCTTCATACGAAAATGAAGCAACATGACCGTTAACCAGAACCTCATTTTGTGGTATAGAACATTGACGGGCGTGAATGTGTATGGTTTGAAGTTCCTTCGTCTGTGGCAGAATTTGGAGTTCTGTTTTGCCTCGTAAGGTTTTTGTTGAGAAATCAATTTCAAGCTCAACCTTTTGATGTATTACTATGAAGCCATAACCAGCAGATTCGTCGTTCGCGAAAGGTGCAAGTCCACCTTGACGGTCGTCGGAATTTAGTAATAACGCAGGCATTTTAAGTGTCGCGGCGTATCGTACAGG
Source organism: Ciborinia camelliae (assembly GCA_025890175.1). Classification (NCBI taxonomy): domain Eukaryota; kingdom Fungi; phylum Ascomycota; class Leotiomycetes; order Helotiales; family Sclerotiniaceae; genus Ciborinia; species Ciborinia camelliae. Next base: position 3,561,919 of record JANPYM010000003.1, read on the forward strand.
AAGGTGGATCGTTCTAAATTGAAATGGACATTCAGAATACTCTGCTTCTGTGCGATTTATGCGACCCGGAATTTGCGCTGGCTGGGCTCCCGAAGGTGAGAGCCAGCAACAAATTTAAAAGAATCTATCGAACCAAGCTGCCTCTCATATATTGTCCCCGAATGTACTTGAAATGGCTTGATTGCTGAAACTCGTGTTCGATAATGAGGAAATCTCGATGATGCAACACAGAATCAAAAGGTGTGGTCTTTCGTGGGTACTTTGATGACAATATCGAGCTATCGCAAGTTGTAGAAGGTTGAATATTTATCGATGGATAAAGAAAGTAGTTGGGGTTTTCCGTCGAAATAGAGAACGTGGTTTGCGAAGATGGACGTGATAGTGAAAACGTAGAAAATATCGCAGGTCGTAAAAGAAGCGTTAGGTTTGGAAAGAGAGTGATTGATCGTTCGTTAACTATGGCCGGTACGTAGCTATCGTGCGTGTCCCACCAATGACGAAAGTATGAAACTACCTATAGCGCATGAGAAAATTTGAAGAAAATGAGTTTCGAGTGGATGCGCAACAGTTTTCTCGAGGCAAAGTACAGTAATATCGAAATTTGCGAGTACTTGGAAATGGCGATCACAGTCGTTGCGCCTCGCCTTGATATTTTAAGAGGTCTTCTTCTCGAGGCAGATGGTACACGAGGCTGAGGGTAGGCGAGCTTTAGCGCGCTAAGCGACATGCAGCTGTAGCGTGAGAACACCGCGGCTCCGCTTAGTCATGGAACATCCGAGGCTACATTACCTAACCTAATAGGTACCAGACTCAACAACTCCCATCTAAACACTGGTCGAGCAAATTGAAACATTTGATTGGTTAAAAGGGTTTGCTAGTTCTTTCTATATCTATAACAAATCAATTGAAGTCTTCACATACAGTCTGAATCATTCCGCAACATTGAAATCGTTCAATCCACATCCTTCCTTCATCTGAACCTATCAATAGGTACTCATCAATTTTCTGCTTCCTAACTGTGTGAGCCACTGGAGTGGCTAGCGTGCCACGAAGAGCGCTGGCGGTAGTATCCGATCCAGTGAAACTGGGAAATATCATATCAGCATATGCTGCCAAAAATAATATATGTTCCCTCACAGAGAAATGGTGATTTCGGATTCGGCTTGTTCTCGGGGGACACCATGTTTTAGAAACGAGCCTAGGATATCGTTCTTCTATGCAGCGTTAGGTGATTTGCAGATCTGCAATGTCATTTAGTTCTGAGATTCACGATCTTTTTGATTTCAAAACATACACCAACTATTTTTCCTAGACCATCTTCGTCCGTGGGTTGTGGGATGAGAAATCGCTTGATGCACGGGATATATGATCCCACGAAAGTATTGTATTTAACTCGATGATAACAGAGAAATTCTCAACAATCGGCAATCGAGACTCGAGAGTGTATATGAATCCATACACATCAGTGTGCGACTTCATAAATCCGAATGGTTCTCCGAAACACAGATGAGAGATAATATCCATCGTGAGATATTGAGCGCTGCGAGCCATATCGAATTCTATGGCATTAGTCATCAGAAAGTGCATGGTTGCCAATATATGAGATCCAATCTTCGATGCGTTCGTTTATACTGGGCTCTAGGCTCGCGATATCATTTCCTGCGTAGTTCACGCCGAGTATTAGAATGTACTTCAATGTATGATATGGTGAAAGAGCAATAATCCTTACCCCTGCTGCCATCTGATGTCGCAGGACACGATGTTTACGTTCATCTCTCTCTGTTACTAAATTTGCTCGATGCGGAACGATCCTGGGAGCATCATACCAAGGTCCACGGATATATCTTGTGCTATTGGCGAGGATTTTCCTTATTGTGCTAGGATCACTAAGTAGAAGATGGTTTGGCCCGATGCGTGCCAGTGGTCCTATTGAATATAAGACCTAAGGCAGAGAGACGACAAAAGAGAGAAACACTCTCATCATATTGTCGATTCACCCGAACATATGTGTTGGCCGAGTCCTCAGATGAAAGAGCTCTGAGAAGCTACAGCCTGGTGAACGGGGCCCATCTTGGCCCTGGGATTGTGCTAAGGTGTAAATAACGGGTAGCGATTAATTTCACAATAACATAAAGAGCACCCCAAAGGGCAAGGATCGACAGAGAGCCCTCAACGAAGTTCTCCCGGTAAAGCAAAAACTCGAGATATCTCGAGCTGAAAATTTGGTTGCTCAATATGGCTAATTTCAAGTTTGGTTTGACTAGATGTTGAATAGAATGACGGATAGAATAGTTTATTGTTCAGAAGCACAGTCAACGCGAGATAAATTATCAAGAAGGTTGCTAAGTTATATCCTCGTAGGATGGGTGACTAGTGCTTTACTTATGATATCTCGATTTTAATCTATTTATTCCAAAAAGCACAGCAAGTTCAACCAGAACAGTCCACACTTTGATTCCTTGTTGATTGACCAACTATTAACCATTGTGGAAGTTCCAATATGGCGAAGGGCACACTGCACGAGACGTTGACCGACAACACCTCCAAAACCACACCTTTCGTATTTCCATCTGCAATTCGATTTTCTAGCTGCAACTCGCCTTCGTGATCGCGGAGTATTGCCGCCTTTTGGTCTATGAAGTTGGGATTCTATTATTTCGAGCTGAAATGATTCCCAAAATACCATCGAAGTTGTTTTAGAACGATCGTTAACAGCAATACACCTATGCATCCAATAATTCACTGGTAAATGGTCATCCACTCGTATTCCTCTGACAAATGATCAATAAGATCAACCTTTGCATTGGCAACTGCAGCTAATCCCACATCGCACAATGGTAATACACAATCTACTGCTGATTTTTCCGATACTGCCTGACGAGGCTAGACGAGGCTAGCATCACAATGCGTAAGAATATTATCTCTGTTTGATTTTCGAATGATTATTGCACGGCTCTCTACGGCAATATAGTTTAATCTCAAACACCGTTATAGTAGAACAAAATGTTTCTTCGGAGTTATCATCACGTTCATTATGCATTATGATCCATGAGTTAGTGGCTGCTTTTAACAGTGATAGGGCGGCTGCAGCCTGCACAACGTGAACGCCCGATCTTCAATTCGGGAATTTCTGTCGACTCCACAGTCTAACCTCGGGTCGATTCCTTCGTCATCGCAAAACTATCGATACGAACATGGCTTGCCTGTGCTGCAGAGGTTAACCGCTGTCACAATTACAAGTGGAGGCGCACGGACAGCGCCGCAAACCTACCGATCTAGTGAAACAAGAAATATTTCTTGAGGTTGGGATTGCTTATTGTTCTTGTGATGAAGTAGGTAGTAAGCAGTTAAAGAATGTCTGGAAACCTGTAAGCTTATTCATTCGTGTTACTGTGGGTGACGCTTATATATTGCCGGGTTTTGGTTATAATTGGTGCGTATCAATCCTCGGTAGGTAATACCTAAGCCGCAGTAAGTGGTAAGACACGCATCTAGCCATGCTCCCTGGTATCACCGGGACAGGGATCTTATATATTGAGTTGTATTAGGCAGTGTCAACTCTTACACTAGCAAGCAGTGCCGCAAACTCGCAGGAAGTGGGGGTCATCGAAGAAAGAAAGTTTGTACGGAGTAAGTATGTATGACTCCAAATCAGCCCTGAACCGGTAGCCGGTTAATTTCTGTTGTGTTGGAGCATCAGGTTAGCGTCTGACTGGACTGGATAATTCGGACAATACTATGGTTCCGTACAGAAATCCACATCATTTTCTGCCGTATACGAGTACCGTGGTTAATGCCAGCCCTCCCGATTGGGGCTTCGTTCCTCCTTCCGTCCAGATGGGTTGCCCGCGCGGGATACCGGATTTTCCATGTCAACGATGCTGGATGATCCAGCAGCCTGGATCCGGTCTGTCTTTGCGACGCGATACGACGCTAATATATTACATGCGTCACAGCCACCAATTTCCCCTCCAATCAAGATCCACACGAACAAGAACAACGTCAAGACGGCTCGTCTGGGAATTACGTGCATGGCCTGGAGAAAATGTCTTGCCGAAAATGAACCTTGATGTCGGATGTGCATCCTCATTGCCGCCGAGATGGTCATCCAAGCGAAGAAAGTAGGTTTAGTTCACTGAAAGCTCAGACCTATATGGCATCACACGCATCACACATGAGTAGCATATCAAAGCAAAACATGATACTGGTAAAGAAATTCGATGAAAAGAGTATGTTCATCATGGTAAACCATGAATCCAATCCCTATGCACCGATAGGCGAAAGAACTCCATTCATCATACAATAGGGATACACCTTTTCTAGCTTAGAACCTAAACCTCGCAACAGATAGACTGAGAAACAACAATAGTCACATATGCATTAGACAATAGATCTATAGAGTTCGGTACGCCGCCTGGAGTGGGTCAGGCATAAAGGGGGGGATCCGAGAAAGATCTATGGCCTCTATGGCGTACCGACCAAAACCGAGTGTGCTTGTTTACGAAAAGTGAATGCTAGCGGAGCCGAGAAATATTTTCACGCAACAAAACCGCTGCCGTGGGAATGTGCAAGTTAGGTAGTTATAATCATCCGATCGACAATACTCAGTTTAGGTGTTTAGTCGATGGCGAAATCACACTACGATAGCAGCTCTAGGCTTCTCGTTTTGATTATATAAGAACAACAAAGGAAGTACTAAAAAATCTTGAAATATTTTACTCGGGCTTGAATGTTGCATGTTCTCTTCACGTTGTTGACCAGAGATGTAATGTCGATGTCATATTTGAATGAAGTCCCCCCCTGTTCGCGTCTATATGCTTCAAAATATGCTGAGCAAAATCATTCATCGCAAACGAAATTGAACTATCATGTTTTTAGAACCAAACCCCTAAAATAGTGTAAATAATAGCAAATATCAATACAATCATATAATCGTATAATCGTATATTGGGGCCATACAAACTAGCTAGCATACAAACTAGTACGACAACATTTTTTACATAAAAAATCCACTTTAGAACAGTATTATAGAAATCAAGAATCATTATACATATACATACATAGCATAAAGTACCTTAAAGTGGTAACCTTTATGGAATCTACGGCACAGTAGAGAAGTTTTGTTCAAAGTATCGCCACATTCAACTCACAGTCTGTGAGTTGCAATATCCCAATAATAATGCTTATCAAAACTGTTTTATTGTATATATACCTATATATACAATAAAACGTTATAATAGGGATTATATAAAAAATGTTAAATTGTATAAAATATTATATGTTACATACACCATATAACCGAATCATATTCTAGATAAACCATATAGACATTTATAAGCCTGCTATATTATATAGGCCTTGTATAACGGTTTCTTAAAGCTCCACTAAGGACGGCGCAGCATCAGTCAATCTTATGCTTCGGGAACCAACTGCAGGCGAACCCTTGAAAAATCCAGGGCCCTGCATCAATTTGGTTCAATTACCAACATCGCCTCCAAGAAGTAGACATTCACTTGTATGCATTGTTATCCAAGTGGCAAGTGAGGTCAACAACCAATCAAAATTTCTGTGCCACTAAAACAAGAGACTTCTTTCCACAAGCATCGCTCGTAAAGTCCTATTTGAACTTGCTACTTTCGCAATCTTATTGTTGGATTCAGGAAACTCAGAAATCATCCGAGAGACTCTAAGTTACTGAAGTACTACGCTCAATATGAAAGCGTCAGAAGAGGTTGTAAGTGATCCCAGCTTCCGTCACATACCTACCTACTGCTGCTCACCTTTACCATAGTGCATCGCTTTATCTTCCTTGTTCGGAAACAAAACTTCCGTTCCGGGCAGCGCGGCTTATGTGACGGCGCAGACATCATACTTCTCCGCCCAGGAGCAAGATATTTCACCAGCATGTATTGTTGCCCCGACCTCCACTGCCGAGGTCGCTGAGATTGTAAAGATACTGGCCAAGTACCCGGTGAACTTTGCCATCCGTGGTGGTGGCCATCCGTGGTGGTGGCCACACGCTGAATGCAGGCGCTGCCAACATCGATTCAGGAGTCACTATCAATCTCAGATCTATGAATCAAGTGAATGTAAATGAGGCCATGACCTTGGTATCCATTGGTGGTGGCGCAAAATGGGGTGAAGTTTATCCGACTTTGGATGCCTTGAAATTGGCCACGTCGGGTGGCAGAGTAGCAGATGTCGGAGTGGGAGGGTTGACCACAGGAGGTACGAGACCTTGGTTTTGCAACTAAACCCTGGATTCATTACTGACATAATGACCTATCAGGAGGTATCTCTTACTTTAGTGGAAGAGAAGGCTTGGTGTGCGACAATGTTGAGAATTATGAGGTCGTTCTGGCTGACGGTTCGATCATCAATGCCAATCAAACCGAGAACCAAGATTTGTGGATAGCCCTGAAGGGCGGATCAAACAACTTCGGAATCGTCACTCGCTTCGATATTCGAACGTTTCCACAAGGCGAATTTTACGGAGGTGTTATCGTATCTCCCATAACCACGGTTGATGCACAGCTCAAGGGATATGCAAATCTCATTGAGAACTTCGATCCCTATGCCGCTCTGATCATGAGTATCTCATGGAATCAAGTCAGGAATGGTTTTTCCATCTTCACCAACATCGAGTACACCAAGAATGATACAAGCCCAGCCGTGCTGCAGCCCTTCCTCCAGGTTCAACCTCAATATTTAAACACAATGCGCGTATCAAACCTCACCGATTTCACCACGGAAGCTGCAAAATATGCAGCGCCTGGGTTGCGGTAAGTCCACCCATATTTATATCTTCGTTTTCAGGTTGTAATACTGACGAACGAATATAGCAATCAATTTGCCACCACGAATTTCGGTGGAGGACTAGAGTTTCTCAAGACTGTCTATAGCATCTGGAACTCCAGTATCTCCGAGATTTCTTCCGTTAATGGCACAAACTGGGCGATGGTGATCCAGCCATTTCCAACAGCATTCATGACCTCTCGCAGCGAAGAAAATGCCCTCGGACTTTCCACATCCTCAGGCCCTCAGACACTCTTCCTTCTCTCATACTCTTGGGCGTCAGCCGATGATGATGAGAAAGTGACCGCAGCTGCGCAAAAGCTCATCGACGATATTGATGCCGCCGCACGTAAGGTCGGGGTCGCGGCTGCCAATAACTTCAAATACTTGAATTATGCCGCCTATTGGCAGAACCCCATTGCTGGGTATGGACAAAAGAGCGTGCAAAACTTGAAGGAAGTGAGCAAGAAGTACGATCCAAATGGTATATTTCAGGAGAAGTGTCCAGGAGGATTCAAGATTTCAAAGTGCTGAAGACATTGGTTGTCTTCTCATAGATAAATTCTCCAATATGGAGTAGAATTGCAATACCATGATGAATCCAGAACTATCCTCATAATTTGAAGCTTCTGGCTTTTTTCAAAAAAAAAGCACATTTTGAGCTGGAATGTTTATTTTATCACAGTGACGTGTGCTTTCTGTTCCTTGATCTTATCAACTTTCAAGTACACAAATATGCAAATTCACGAGAAGTAATTAAATTAAAACTATATTCTCTATTTCACTATCTATCAACCGAACCTGCATAGAATCAGTTTGATTTCTGTGCAACTCTGACGAAGAAATTGCTATCTGGGTCCATAGCAGTCAGAGCCGGTTTCTTGGAGATTGCAGGGACTTTCCACCGATCACTAACGATTTCCTTTTCCCCCACGGGAACAATATCAAATCTCTCAAGAGCGGTTGCGATAAAGAAACAAACTTCTTGTTTCGCAATTAGTCGACCAAGACAGTATGTATGACCGCCACCAAAAGGATGATAGCCCTTCTTCGCCAAGCTCTTGTCGTTCAGCCATTTGTTAGCATCAAATTGCAGGGCATCTGGACCGAAGTTATCCTGGAATAGGTGCATGAGATGGAAAGGGCCAAGAATACGATCGCCAGGGTGGATAGTCTTTGAGCCAATGGTGGTGAGCTTTTCTGCGCAGCGGATAACTGCCGCTACATTGTAGAGACGGAAAGATTCGTTCCAGACGGCAGTGAGAGTTGGGCAGTTGTTGATTAAGTGATCAACAGAAAAGGTTTGGCCGGGAAGATGGGCTTGCGATATCTCCTTCATGACGGCTTTTTTAAGGGTAAGATCGCTTAGTATGTGTGTGAGTGTCCAGAAAAGAATTCGAAAGGTGTTGAGATGGATTCTAGGATGTTGTTAGTGATTTAATATTATTGAAAAAGAAATGGTAGATTTACCCCCAAAGCATGATAATACTGATGGACGCCGCCTCGTTGAGCTTCAATCCAAGCTTTTGCTGCTCGGATTGCATTCTCTTGAACAACCGACTGAGATTAGGTCGCCGAGCAGGTTCCAAAGCATAGTATTTTGCAAAAGTCTCCATCAGATTCTGCCGTGCCTTGATCATATCTCGAGATAAGAAAACTGGGTGTTGATGTGCAACTTTCCAACTAGTCTCCTCCCAATCCATGTAATGCTGAACACAATTCGCATCCAAGTCAAAGACTTCCTTCCCAAGAAATGCCTTGGTACCGGCTTCAACCAATGGGTATCGACACCAATTATACAGCCTCACAACTTCGCCTTTAAGATCAGAATGAAGTAGTATTTTGGGTGATGAAGGTGGAGCTTGGAGCATTTCCCCTATATAACGGAGAAACGTTTCTGCCATAGCGTTCATGCGTGGTCCTGGGGCCAATTGCTCCCGTATCCAATCCTCTTGAACATCGATGTAGCGTTTGTTCTTCGGGTTATCACGAACAAAATGAGATGTGGCATTTTGCTGATCGCGAAAGAAACTTCCTGGATGTTCTCGAAACATCGGATGCAAAGACTTCTCTGGGACGCCAATTCCTTTGAAGGATTTTTGGATGAAGTAGTCAAATGTCAGGGCTTTGGTATCTTTCCATACCGCCATAGCATGTTCCGGATCGCGAATGATAACGAGTTTGAAACCTCCAACCCGGAGAGCAAAGGGACCAGTTCCTAGAAAGTATTTCCTTGAACCCTTAGTGAAAGTTTAATGGGTTCCTGGAAGATGGATATACGTTGCACGGTTAAGAATATCTTCTGGATTTTTCAAGAAAGACAGTGTATGCCCTAACCAAGTCAGTTAAAATTCAATACAAGGAATATGGGGAATAAACGAGAACTGACCTATCAACGGAAGGGAATATGGCAGCACTTGAGGCTCGTCTGGCCAGAGTCTCAGAACAAGAGAAAACACCCACACGCGCCAGACACACCATATGATTCCTATAAAGCAGGATATAACAAAAACGCGACCCAATATGAATCGGGAAAACGATGATTCAGCATCAGACAGATGTCTTAACGTGATCTCTAAAAATTCAGTCAACATGATTTTTGAGTTGAATGTCTTTGTTGAAAGTTTCAGTGGTAAGGAGGAGTTTGCATACTATTAAATGCCATAGACTCGTCTACCTATGTAGGTAGTTTAGGACTCGGTTCGGATTCGGATTAGTATTCGGATTCGTATTCGTAAACTTCATTCATGTCATGTAACATGTTGTATCAATGCCGGACTGCATGCATGTTGGAAGTTTAACTAACTGCTCGATAGTAATCTCCACTGGCTTCGCTTGGATATGGACCGACTCTGAAGCTTATAGTGGCGGGTGAAGGGGAGGTTACACCATCGCAACACCCACATTTATAGAATAATCAAATTTCCCACGTAAAGTACGCCGCTCATGTACATTTGGATTTAATGAACGCATCAGATTGAAAATTCACCACAATGTAACAGCCCCAAATGTTGGGATATAAATGACTGTAGTGGGTGATTATGCACGAGGTATTCCACGCACTTATATGCTTGGTGTTGCACCCAACCAACTAAAGAATAGTTAATCAATATTACTTCTTTCATACCTACCTATATCATGATATAGATCATCATCAACGAGGTAATACCGACATCAAAAAACATTTCTTCAAAGCATACGTGCTTGGTTTTTCTTCGATTACTCGTGCTTTATAGCGACAATGGGGGATGAGACTGTCCTGGAGAAATCGTCTGGTGGCGAAGGCATCGAGAGCCGAACCAATCTTGATATTAATACAAAATCCAACATTTCACCACCAAACACTAAGTATCCGGGGCCTCTAGCATTTGCTCTCCTCCTCATTGGCGTTTGCCTAGCTGCTCTCATAGTGGCACTTGGTCGATCAATTGTCGCAACAGCTATCCCAAAGATCACTGACCATTTTGACTCACCAGGAGACGTAGGATGGTATGGCTCAGCATACCTACTAACTGCATGCGCTTTCCAACCACTTTTTGGTCGAGTCTACATTCACTTCAACATTCGAAATGCCTACCTGGTATCCCTTGCATTTTTCGAACTGGGGAGCCTTTTATGCGGAATCGCGCCAACCTCTACAACACTTATAGTTGGCCGAGCAATTTCTGGTGTTGGAGAAGCTGGAATTATAGCAGGGAATTTGAACATAATTTCGTTGAGCGCTCCATTGGAAAAAAGAGCCGTTTATATAGGATTAGTTGGATCTATGTGCGTCTTGCTTTCCTCATGCTGCCATTCATAATTTAACAGCTTGCTAACCCGGATTTGATATGCTAGATTTGGAATTGGGTCTGTTTGTGGGCCAATTATTGGTGGTGCGTTGACAAGCCGTGTATCTTGGAGATGGTGCTTCTACTTCAACCTTCCCGTTGGAGCTGTGACCCTCGTAGCACTGCTATGCTTCTTCCATCCCGGAAATTCGTCTAGAACGAGCGAATCACTCCGAAAAAGAATTTTACATTTGGACCTAGTTGGGAACACCCTGATTATGGCTGCTGTAATTATGTTGTTGTTGGCCTTGCAATGGGGAGGGACTTCGATGCCTTGGAGTAGTTCCAGAATTATCGGCTTACTCGTTGGCTTTGGTGTGGTCTCGATTTTGTTCCTGCTCTGGCAATGGTACTACGGAGCAGAGGCATTACTTCCTCTACACATCGTAACGCAACGGACTGTTGCTGCAACCATTGCGTCCTCATTCTTCCTGTCGGGCGCGGTCCTCGTATATACTTATTACCTTCCGTATTGGTTTCAAGCGATAAAGAACGCATCGGCACTTGAGTCTGGTGTTGATACAATTCCTTACGTCGCCAGTAGCTTTGTGGCCGCAATATTAGGCGCTGTTGTCGTGAACAAGACGGGATATCTCAATATACCACTCCTGGCGGGCCCAATCCTGGCCACAATCGGAGCTGGGCTTTTGTATACACTACAAGTTGATACACCAACAGCGAGATGGGTTGGCTTCGAGATTTTAGGTGCAGCAGGGGCTGGTATGGCCGTGCAGCAGTATTTTCTTGCGATACAGGCCACTCTTCCAGCGGGAGAAGTGCCTATTGGAACAGCATTGGTTCTGTTTTCGCAAAACTTAGCGGGTGCAATTTTTGTTTCTGTGGGGAGTAGTATTATTCGAAACAAGCTTTTGGCAGGATTCAATGATCCTCAATTCGCAGGAGTCGATATTCAGGCTATCCTAACAGCTGGAGCGACCGACTTCCGAGCACTTGTCAATATAGGTCAACTTCAGCCATTATTAACACTTTATAATAGTGCTTTGCAGAATGTATTCATAATGGCGGTGCCATTGACCGTGCTGGCCTTGATTTGTGCACTGCCTGTAGAGTGGAACAATTTAAAGGGAAGAGCAATGGAGCAAGCCCACAGCTGATATCTTTCAAAGGATTAATGGCATTGTATTGAATTAAAAGATGCACACTTTTCGAAGTTGCCCAAGATTGATGATTGATTCATGACCTGTTATTAACATCAATCGTGTGATGTTGAACAACACCCGGTGAAAATAGTTCCCTAACCTTATGCGATCACGTGAGTTCCCACGATGCACGATTTTGAGTAGCTGAGTTCGTTACATCATTGAGGGTGAGCTGTCGCACTCACGTAGTTTGTAGAGCCTTTTGAAAAGGCACGTTTTAAAGTATATAGTAGTATTGATCGATTGTTTAATTCTTGAGGGGAGAGGGCGTACACGCACCCATCCCGATGTCAACCTTCGTCCGGTCCGGAACAAAGGGTTTTCCGATCCGAGCAGCTGGTCACGTAACTCATTCAAACTGATTCTCTAGTGAAATCATATATGTGTACATACACATATTGATTTATGATGCGGGACATCTGAATATTATTTTTCAAGTTGTTTGTGCCTTCTATTAGAGCTATATCGTCAATATATGAAGGACATTTCATTGCCTTCCATTCAAACGGGTTTTTGATATACATTGAGAATAAAAAATATTAAATAAGGCTATCCTGAGGAATCCCGGTATCAATACCTAGGCTCAAATACTTCCGATTGACTACTAAAGCAAATATTGAGGAGCCTGTTACCGTGACAATTGTCACGGTTCATCACGATTTGTCACGGATTAGCATCGCATGACAATCATCTAATATCAAGAGGCTAATTATTCTCAAATATTCGCTTAACGGACATTCGAGGAGGAGCTCACTTTCTCTTTTCTCCCCTCCTTCCTTCTTTAATTGTAGATATCAAGGATAAACCAATCCATTAGAGCCAGTTCGTCACCATACCACACAATCAATAAGATGAGTTAGGAGTCCTAGATTTTTGAGTCGAGCTATTAGAGCTATTAATCTGTTTTTTGCTACACGATCAAAGGCTCCTGTCACATTTTACAAGTTACAAGTTACAAGTCAAAACAGAGCATTGGTTTTCATATGAAATTCTTCCATAACTTTCCATCTCGGTAGGAAGATATAGAGCGGCGTAGTTTGCTGAGATTTTCTGTCTGCGTATCTTCAATCTGGCTATATTGTAGGAGATTAGTAGGTTCGGCCTGCCAGATCGCTGGGCTTTGGGGGGCTAGTGTGCTTTCATCAATCTTTCCATGGTGGTTATATGCGGTATGCTTTAGGGATCGAGTTACGAGTAGTAGTAGTTAGGGTTGAAAGCCTTTTAAAAATCCCTCCTGTGGTTTCTTTCTAGCAGAGAGGATGAAATCCGAGATTAGGCAACTTGCTGAAGAATGTAAGAAAGACTTCTGGAATTGATTTAGAAATATATGTGATGGGCTTTTTTAGTGTAATGCCTTGGGTCCTTGTGTTTTCCTTTTGATTTTGGAAGAGCATGCATAAGTGTAGTTCAACCATGGTTAAATCAGGTGAATCCCATTGTTTGCTACCTATCCATCTAAGACTCCCTCCCCCATCTCCCATCTCCTCCACTTCCCCTTCCCCCTTCCCCATATCTCAAGTTCTCAAATTCAACGGGTAGGTAGTTTAACAAAGTAATTCAATAAATGGTAAGTAAGTAGTAATATCATATAAAGAATAATACGTAAATAGTAATAAGTAGTAATATCATACAAATAATACAAGATTGAGAGAGAGGTTGAGGTAGAGGTAGAGGTAGAGGTTACTACACTACACTACACTACACTACACTACAATACAATACAATACACTAAAATACACTAAAATACAATAGGTATAATCCTCCTCCCCTCCCCATCCCCATGCCCCCACCCCCCTCGAAAAATTAAAACTCCACTCCCCTTCCCTTCCCTCCCTTCCCAGATTGCCCTCCCCAAATTTCCCATCCAGTGCCAAATGCAACCATACCACACCAAACGCATACCCATACCCATATCAAAACCAGCATATATTATACAACCCAACCCAACCCAAGCCCAAGTCAACTGAAGCACTTTCAAATTGACCTTCCGTTCCCGTCCTGTTATTAAAGATTCCCTAGCCCAGCCCAGCCCAGCCTAGCCTAGCCCCATACATATCCACCATCACCACCACCACCATCACCGTCCACCAGTCCTAAACCGCATATTCAGTCTCTGATGATCCTTCTATCTCTTCTCTTCTTCCTGGCATGTGCCCTTAAAGTTTCTAAATCCCGATACTCTTCCGGTAAGTCGAAATCAACTTCACCTTCTGCGGGAAGATCAGGAACGGGATGACCCCAGGCGGCAACGCTTCTACCACTACGTCGATGCTTTCCAAGTGCTGCCTCGCGTAAATATGGTTTGGCGAAGAATGATTTGAATTCTTTCTCCACAGCAGGTGCGACAGTAAGTACAGAGTCTGTTCTAGCGCTACGTCGAGGAACTGAATTGGCAATGGCCTCATCATGCAATTGTCTTGCCGCAGAAGCATCGATATCACTGAGGTCTGGTGGATCTCCATTGCTTTCGAGATCATCATCCGAGTCTTCGTCATCTTCTGAAACCGCCTCAGTTCTTGCTTGTGCTTCGGCAATTGCCCTCTCCTTCTTCAACTTCCTTTGCTTCTCATCATCCTTCCAGATGCGGAACTTCTCCAGAATTGATTCACACCCTTTTATAAAGTATTGTCGTGCTGAATCGAATTCCTTCTTTCTACCCTCGGTGATACCACTGACTCCAAGGGTTTTCAACCAGTCTGGTCCTTGCAAGCCTTCCATCAATCGAATGACCGAATCTCTCTCATGTTGGGCTCGGCTTTTATCAGCATTTCGCACGGCTTTTTCTTGGCGTTCTGGTCGTTTGTGTAACGTCTTAAAATGTTGCTCCGACAAGGGATCCTCATCGCAGGTCACAGGAGTGAATAAAGAGAAGTCCACTTTATGTGTACCATGGAGATTTGTGAAGAGGGAAGATGGGTATTCTTTGACTGTGTATTCGCTGTTCTGGTCCTTCTTGGGCGCACGCGACTGATTCGAAGTCTTGGAACTATCGATGATGATGATTGGTGTGCCGGCATCTAAGAAATCTGAACAGGAAAGTAAGCTACAATTCGAAACCCCAATTTCGTAGCAAAACTTACGTTCTTCTTTTGGAACATTTCCAATTATTTCATCATATTCCGGGAAGTACGCCGACAATTCACTCTTGAATTTTGTTCCTTCTTGTGATCGAAGCTTCCTCCTTTCATCCTTTATGTCGACCTTGTTGGGCTGTAATCTATCCTGCAACTCATCCACCTCGTGTTTGAGGCCATTGGAAATCTTTCGGTGATATTTTTTAGGTTGTGGTTGATGTTTCTGGGGTAATGAGTGTGCTGTCCGTACATCTGCTGAAGTTTCTATTTGTAGCTGTTGCACGGAGTTCGCAGAGGTAAGGTCGGGATTCGCGTTCGATTTGATAACGGCGGACCGTTTTCGTTGTGGTGGAAGCGACTTTAATTTTGGAGGGGGGATTTCGATGGCGAGCTTCGTTCTCTTCGCTTTGGATAATAGATGATCGTCGCTATCCGCGGATTCTCGTGCTCGTTTTCTGCCATTGATGTTGGGCTGAGTATGCGATCCCATGTGATGGTTAACATTTGAAGGAGACATCGCGATTGTATTTCCAGATGATGTGGTGAGGGCTTCAAACTTTCTCGGGGATCTTTTGTTTAAAGACATTGAAAGTTATGATGTGTCGCAGATCATATTATTTGATTGAAAATGAGATATAATGTGAACTTGCAACGAAGAATGAGCCCGATCTTTTTGTTTTTTAACTTCCGTTGTCTGAAGATGAAGATGTTATGTACCGTACGGGCAGTAGCAAGCGACCAATTCACCTTGGGTTTTGGGATTGGAACTGGCACTGGGACTTTCGCGCGCAGGGAAGGTACGATGCGATAGTACGATTTGGTTTGATTTGGGTTGGGTTGGTTTATCTTGTACGGCAGAAATAAAATTTCTATTGATGACAAAAATATTCTCTTTTCTATGGGAGAGGAGGAGGAGGATACCTTGTAGTGAGTATTCTTTGAACCATACGATCAAAAATAATTAATCAATTCATCTCAATCAAAATCAATTTTGAAGTTTTTATATCGTCATTTTCATCATGAACTTGAACCAGATGGGATGGGATGGGTAACACAAATTTATTTTTATACGGCACTGCTGCAATTGTAGGGTTGTCCACGCCACTAGGTAGGGAGTGTAGAATACAACACGCTAAAAAATTGAACCGGAACATTGATTTGATTTTATATACTGTAGTATATACTACTAGAGTTATTCTTGCTTCATGAAAGTAGACCAGAATGGCCGTTTCGTTCGACGACTGAAGTTGATGGTGTGAGAGTATGTAAGTCAGCTATGGATGTTACCTGCGTATAAATCTTCCCTTTAGTACAATAATAGCTCGATTGAAATGAAAAAGAGTATGCGTTCATCGCACCTCTTCGCCCAAGCATTTACAATAAGATGAAGGGGAAGTGGAGGGGAATACTGGTAGAGATGATATGATATAATATGATGAAATGATGCGGACGGTGATATTGTAGGTTGGTTAAGTTAAGTTTGGTTTGGTTTGGTTAGATTGGGTTGAGCTGAGAAGATAGATCGGATATGAGGAATCAGGATGCTGGGAGTTGAGGAGGGGGAGATTGTTTTTTATATATACAGTTACCTAGATATATATAAGCGTTTCTCCTACCCTATTTGAATTTATAAACTAAAGTAAGGTTGATTATACTCCGTAGAGCATTTGACTATATAAGATTATTTATAAAATTCCTAATGGCTTAGGTAGGTTGGTTCTCTATCTTGTAAACGCAGTAGTAGATAGTTCTGAAAGACCTCATTAATACCTAATTCTCAACGTGCTCTAACCTTGGGTGATATATACATACTTCATATACTCGTATATTCATCTAATCTACGTACCGACCTACCTACTAATACCGCTATTAAAGATTGATCGCATAGATGATCAAACAATCACATTATCCCAGATTATACTGTACCCTGTAGAGTAAGTAATATATAGAAGGGGAGGCAAAGGTGTGTTGAAAATCATACTTAACAAGAGGTTGTAGTAACTTGTAAGGTATGATGTGTTGAATGGGATGAGATGGGTTGTATATAAATTTAAAAGCGCCCTGTTCTGGATCGTTGGTTGGTTCGGGTTTAGCGCATTCATTCCTTTTAAGCAGCCCGGCGGAAAAACGGAAAACCTACGAGACAGACCCGTCGAAAGTCATGAAACTGATTCTTTACAGCCCTGGAGGTTAGATACTCGCACGGGTCAGGTTTGAACTACCTTGGGTAGCACAGGGCAGATTCATATCTTGATGGTATGGATGGAGTACTAGCAGAATATTTGAAACGGTGCGGAAAACCGGAAAACATTGAATGTATGGGCGGGCCTTGGGGTAATATAGATAGGTACTCCGGAGTCCGTACATATATACATACATATGTACCTACCTCGCTAGTTTGTAAAGATAAAGAAAGTAAAGATCTAGGTATCATCGCTTTCCCTCAGGCTTAAGGTTATTCATAAGGTTAAGATTAATATTGGGGATTCGAGAGAGATCATATAATATGGTTACCTCTGGTACGGAGGATAAATGGGATGGATGAGGTGGGATGTAAAATGTAACCTCAACTCTTGCCTTATGGATCATGGATCATTTATTGATTCGCAAGCCTTCTGCGTAAGCTATGGAGATGGATGAAGATGGATGGAGTTAGATGGAGATGCTCCATGATGGAGGTCAATGCAGGAAGGGTCAATTTAGGTAAGGTACTAAGCTTGTACACGACATCTTACCTACTACTAGGTATCTACTAGGTATGTAGGTAGTAGGTAGTAGATATTATTGAAGAAATTGATCGGGAAGGAATACCGAGACGGTTTGCATATTGATATACATGGTATGTAGACAGACTGACTGCTGTGTACTACAGTATTGATTCTTGAGAGGGGTAAATAGAGACTGATGATTGATGAATATCATATCTGAAAAGTAAACAAATACCAGTCTCTTCTAGAGTAGCTAACCGCATTGACTTTGAAACATGGTGGAAGTGTTATGAACTTGAGGATGAGACGAGGAGAAAGAGGTCCTTGTCCTTTGTAGACTCTCAATGACTGCTGATGGCTTCAACATCTAACTAAGAAACAACCACCGGGGCCTTTGTTGTTACATCTTCGACCCAGGTTATACTTCCTCTACAAATGCTTTGTCTTTTCTTACTTTTGTCCCCTCTACCTACCTACCTACCTACTCTACTTTACCCGCATACATTTCAATCTCAACTTTTCTAGATTCCTTCATTCATAAATATTGATTTTTGACATTACTGCACCAGAAATCCATACATTCTTTGCTGGACATTCATCCACAGCATCTTCTTTCAGCACTCTCCACAAATCAAAGTTCAGCCGTTGTCGCACACGCGAAAGTCAATAATACCTCACATTTCTATGCAAGAGCAAGCTTTTTCCCGCATTATTCTGCTTTCTGCTTTCTGATATGACGAAGACTTTAGATTGAACATATATACCTAGTATTTCATAAGAATCATCCCAAGCGGAAGCAGGCCTTCTGTTCTCCCACCTTCTTAATATAGTGTTTGTTCTCCATCCATTCATTGAAATTGGTCAATCGATAAAGACCCTTGTCGAATGCGACCCCATCTCTCAGTCGATTCTTGCAGCTGACGGAACGCATAGTAATACGGACTGCACCGATTAGTCCGATACGAGATTGATACATAAGATACATAAGTCTATCGATGCCCAGCTGCTTACAGCTTTTGCAATTGTAAACTTTAGCTATGGCGCCAAAATATTTAAAGGTCTCGACCGGAGGCGCAGGCTCAAAGAGTCTCGCAACACCAACCGCGCATATGGCGACGACGACTCTAAAGGTTGGCGGCATGACTTGCGGGGCCTGCACATCTGCCGTGGAATCAGGATTCAAAGGTGTGGATGGTATTGGAAATGTGTCGGTGAGCTTGGTAATGGAAAGAGCTGTGATTATCCACGATCCACAAAGGATACCAGCCGAGAAAATACAAGAAATTATTGAGGATCGCGGGTTTGATGCAGAAGTACTAGCTACGGATTTACCATCTCCCATGTTCGATCGAGATGGAGATATGTACGATTCCAGCGAAGTTTCCGATGATGAAGATACAAAGAATGCGCCGATAACTACAACAACGTTGGCCGTGGAGGGGATGACATGCGGGGCTTGCACATCGGCAGTAGAGGGGGGATTCAAGGATGTTCCGGGTGTGAAAACTTTCAGTATTTCACTACTGTCGGAGAGGGCAGTGGTCGAACATGATAATACAATATTAAGTGCAGAACAGATTGCAGAGATTATCGAGGATAGAGGATTTGGGGCAACCATTGTGGAATCAAATACAACTACCCCTCCATCACGAATCCGTAAGTCGCGCCGCGAAAGCACTTCAAAGAAGGAAAAGGTCGCGACAACTACTATTGCTATTGAGGGCATGACTTGCGGTGCCTGCACATCAGCGGTTGAGGGTGGATTCAAGGATCTAGAGGGCCTTGTACAATTCAACGTCAGCCTACTTGCGGAACGGGCTGTAATTATCCACGATCCCTCCAAGTTACCTGCTGCAAAAATCGCCGAGATTATCGAAGATAGAGGGTTCGATGCCAAGATTATATCCACACAGATAGGTTCCGGTCAACACTCAACAGTTACTACATCACAGTTCAAACTATTTGGAGTGGCATCGGCTGCTGATGCAACAGCTTTAGAGAACAAACTTTCATCGCTACCGGGCGTCAATTCTGCAACTGCCAGTCTGGCTAAAAATCGACTAACCATTTCTCATCAGCCAAATATTGCTGGATTGAGAGCTCTTGTCGACCTTATCGAGGCTCAGGGTTATAATGCCTTGGTCGCTGATAATGACGACAACAATGCCCAACTCGAGTCCCTTGCGAAAACGAGAGAGATCACCGAGTGGCGTACAGCCTTCAAGACCTCTCTGAGCTTCGCCATCCCAGTTTTTTTAATCAGTATGGTATTTCCCATGCTTATTCCATTTCTGGATTTTGGAAGTTGTGTTGTCTTTTTCCCAGGATTATACCTCGGTGATATTATTTGTTTGGTCCTTACGATACCCGTCCAATTTGGCATTGGAAAGCGTTTTTACGTCTCTGCATACAAGTCTATGAAGCATGGATCACCTACAATGGATGTATTAGTTGTTCTTGGGACGTCTGCTGCTTTCTTTTTCAGTGTTGCAGCTATGATCGTTTCCATTCTCCTTCCCCCGCATAGTCGACCAAGTACTATCTTCGACACAAGCAGTATGCTTATTACCTTTATCACTTTGGGTCGATTCCTTGAGAACCGAGCGAAGGGCCAAACTTCGAAAGCACTATCTCGTCTCATGTCTTTGGCTCCTTCAATGGCAACCATTTATGCCGATCCGATTGCTGCAGAAAAGGCGGCCGAGGATTGGAATACGAATGAATCAAAGTCCGAACACACTCAAGAGGGAAATGCTACAGAAGAAAAGGTCATTCCTACTGAACTTATAGAAGTTGGCGATATTGTTATTTTACGACCTGGTGATAAGATTCCTGCTGATGGAACCGTCACTCGAGGTGAGACTTACGTCGACGAAAGCATGGTTACTGGAGAGGCAATGCCAGTCTTGAAACGAAAGGGAAGTCTACTCATTGGAGGTACTGTCAATGGTGCTGGTAGAGTCGACTTCCGTGTTACACGAGCTGGTCGAGATACTCAATTGAGTCAAATTGTGAAGTTGGTCCAGGACGCACAGACTACACGTGCACCTATTCAACGACTTGCTGATACCATTGCGGGCTATTTTGTTCCATTTATTCTTTGCCTTGGGTTCCTCACTTTCGCAACATGGATGATTCTCAGCCATGTCATGCCGCACCCACCGAAGATCTTTGTTGACGAAAAGAGTGGTGGAAAATTTATGGTTTGCGTCAAACTCTGCATCTCGGTTATTGTTTTTGCCTGTCCTTGCGCTTTAGGTCTTGCTACACCCACTGCTGTGATGGTAGGAACTGGTGTGGGTGCAGAAAATGGAATTTTGGTCAAAGGTGGTGCTGCTCTCGAGAAAGCCACCAAGATAACTCAAGTCGTCCTCGACAAAACGGGCACAATTACTGTTGGTAAGATGAGCGTGGCCAAGATCAATTTGGTTTCTACCTGGAAAAACAATGAATCGCAGAAGAAGCTCTGGTGGACCATTGTTGGTCTTTCCGAAATGGGTAGTGAACATCCTATCGGTAAAGCTATTCTGGCTGCTGCCAAGGAAGAACTCGGAGTGGGATCCGATGGCACTATTGATGGAAGCATTGGCGACTTCGAAGCTGCCGTCGGTAGCGGTATTAGTGCTTTGGTCGAACCTGCTACCAGCACCGAACGTACTCGCTACAGAATCTTGGTCGGTAATGTTCGCTACCTCAAAAATAATAACGTATCTGTACCTCAAGAAGCCATTGAATCTTCCGAAGAAGTAAACGTCAAAGCTGCTGGATCATCTAAAACTTCATCAGCTGGCACAACCAATATTTTCATCGCTATTGATGGTTTCTACTCTGGTCACTTGTGTCTTGCGGACACTGTCAAAGACAGCGCTGTCGCAGCCATTGCTGCCCTTCATCGCATGGGCATCAAAACTGCCATCGTTACAGGTGATCAACGTCCAACCGCCCTTGCAGTCGCACGCATTGTGGGCATACCATCTGAGAATGTCCACGCTGGAGTGACCCCTGACCAAAAACAAGACATCATTCGCGAGTTCCAATCCCGTGGAGAAATTGTTGCCATGGTGGGAGATGGGATCAATGATTCTCCTGCTCTCGCCACAGCAGATGTTGGGATCGCTATCGCTGGCGGCACTGATGTTGCGATGGAAGCAGCAGATGTCGTTCTCATGCGCCCAAATGATCTCATGGATATCCCAGCCTCCATTCAACTCGCTCGCTCCATCTTCAATCGCATCAAACTTAATTTGAGTTGGGCATGCGGGTACAATGTCGTCGGTCTTCCTTTCGCCATGGGTCTTTTCCTCCCTTTCGGATACCATTTGCATCCCATGGCCGCGGGTGCCGCGATGGCGGCTAGTAGTGTGAGTGTCGTCGGCAGTAGTTTGTTGTTGAAATTCTGGAAGAGACCTCGATGGATGGACGATGCGCTGTTGGAAGAAAAGGGACAGTTGAGGAAGAAGGGCCATGGGTGGGCCTGGGGTGGTTGGAGTGGCAAGATCTCGGATGCGTATCGTGCGGTTGTGGGGGCCAGGAATCGTGATGAGGGCGGTTATGTTCCTTTGAATACTCTGGAATCGGTATAGATGGGAGGAAAATCGGAGCGTTGGATCTTGGAATAGATGGTTGTTCGTTTCGTTTCGTTTCGTTCTTGTTATACTTATATCCCCTTCTTTTTTTTTTCTCTTCTTTGGGCGTCTCTCATACTAGCGTCTCTAATGCTCAATACGCGTTTACGAGTACATGGGTTTACGCGTTTCATAGCGTTTATAGGGTTTATAGGGTTTCTATCTATCTATCTAAAATTTCATTTTTCGTTTTCGTTTTTCGTTTTTGACATGTCTATGATGATGGGATGGATGTAATGGTTCTTTTTCTTTCTCTTGTTTATCTATCGATCTATCTACATGTGGATTTGTCCGCGGATTTATATAGGTATGGGTATGTGGATTTATCCTCTAGATCCAGATGTGGTTTGGTTTTCTAGAAGTAGAGAAGAGAAGAGTTGAGATGAGTTGAGATGAGAAATGATGGATGGGATGGGATGGGATGGGATGGGATGAAGTGATGGGATGGGAAATCTTGAAAAAGGATAGGATATGAAATGTTAGGAAATGATTGGAAATGTTGGGAAATTCTATATATATACCCCGAAGCCTCTTTGAATGTGCAATGTGCAATGTGCAATGAATGAATGTGCAATATGCTTACATCTCATGCGAAACTCGGTACGTAGGTATTTGTTGGTACGTAGGTATTTGTAGGTAGGTAGGTAGGTAAGAAGTGGAGGTTGCAGGTGGTCTAGGTGTTGAGAAGGTCGGGAGTTTTGTATTGAGTGGGAAAGGGATGATCTTACCTATTCATCAACTACCTACCTAGCTAGATGAGGGTTTTATAGGTACTATCTACGTATGGACCTGGTTATGGAATATCTCACTACCTAGGTAGGTGCCTGGTTCCTTCCTCCATACTACCTGGGTGTCTGGTTGAAGTTGGAGTTGGAGTCGGTGTCGGTGTCTGAGTCTGAGTCTGAGTCGGTCCTCGGAATCATAGGTAATCATAATCGATCGGGGTTCGGCGGCTGGTTTTTTCCGGGGGATGTGGATGTGGATGTGGTGGATGTGGATGTGAGATGATGGAATGGCTGGATGGCTGGATGCAGGTGGATGGGTGGATGCAGGTGGATGCAGGTGGATGCAGGTGGATGCAGGTGGATGGGCTGAAAGGAATGAAGGGAGGAATGCGAAGGGAAGGGAATGAAATGCGAAGGGAGCGAGCGAGCGAACGAAACCTGGAACCAATTATATTTCAGGGGGTAAGTAGGTAGGTAGGTAGGTAAGGACCGGTGCAGGTGCAGGTGCAGGTACAATGTGTCGGGTTTGGGTTAGCGGGTTAGGTTCAATTGGTAGGTATGATTATGTCATGTCATGTCGGGGTTTTTAAGTAGCGAGATTCCGTGTTTTTTGGGGGTTTTTGGTTTTGGTTTGGGTTTTGGGGGGAACCAAGGGGGAACGGGGAACGGGGAATGGTGGGGTTGAGTGAGAGTGAGTGAGAGTGAGAGTGAGATTTGGTGGGATGAGATGGATCATATGATATGATATGATATTATGGATGTGATGAATGAGCGTATGAAAATGAGAAAGGGAGAGAATCGAGGCTGCAAATTGATATGGATTTGATTGATGGGCTCGGTCGGGGTTCTGATCAGGATTCAAGAGGTAGGTGGGTGTGTATGTAGTGTGTATGGTTGTGTGTGACACGAAGGAGGGAGGTATGTATGGATGGATGTGACACGAGGTCATCATAATAGTCATATTGTGGGATTTGGATTTGGAAATTGGATTTGGAAATTGGAAATTGGATTCCGAGTATTGGTGGGCATAGGGAGTGGATGGAGATGGAGATGGAGATGGGGATTATGTATTCCGAATGGTCGGTCTTTGGATTGATGTTTCCTCCGTTTTTTTAATCGAAAAAGAAAAAAGGTGATGGGATGGAATGCAAACGGAGGGGTTGGATGGAGGATCGGAAAGGGGGGTGGGAGAACACTTACCTGTATCGATCGAGGTGAGATAATAAAGCCCGATCGATATTTGAGAGTAGGTTTTTGGGGGGGGCTTATAAGATATGCTAGTGCCATCTTCAAATGCTCTTCATTTCTTGTCCTTGTACTAATTCAAATCAAAGTCATTGTGAGGTTCTTTTCACAACTCTTTTTTACTATTTATCTATGGTCATTGCTTGTTGATATGTCAGTTGTTGACAAATGAGGTGAAGTTTGGTATATATCAAAGTTGGAGATATAATATACCTTTCTTCTTATATTGTTGTAATCTCATATACCCTCGAGGGTATGTGTGGTGAAATTTTGTCACCCAGGTGATGGGATTTGATAGTATCAAAACTCTTGGAGAAAGGCTTTCAAGAGAGGAATATATTTGTACAATATACACAATAATCTTTTGACTTCTTGATTGGGAAGTAAAGATGGATTCGCATACTACTATGCACGTAGGTTTTCTTTCCTCTTCTTATGCTCATATCATCTTTCTCTCTTTTTATGATATTCCTTTCACCATCTTCCTCCTCTCTTCTACACAATCCATTCATCTCAGATCGAATCCACCTAACCTTCCACCCAGATGTCACCACCCTACCCCCCCAAAAACGCCGGTCTAGGCCTCACACCCACAAACCATGTCGACACTCCCATCACATCAATCTTCATGATCCTCTTCCTCATCTCCGCCATAATCCACATGACCATCTTACAAATAAACCTCCGCCGCGGTCAAAAATTCCTCATGTCCGGCATGGCCTTCGGCTTCTCCTTTTCCCGCGTCATCGCCTGCATCATGCGTATGGTCTGGGCATCGCATCCCACCAACATCCGCATCGCCATGGCAGCACAAATCTTCATCTCCGCAGGCACCATCCTCCTCTTCCTCGTCAATATGATCTTCACCAGTCGATTACTCAGAGCCTATCACACATGGGCCTGGCATCCATATATCCGCACCATCTTTCGCCTCTCATACGCGAGTGTAATAATGG
The DNA here is from genome assembly GCA_025890175.1 of Ciborinia camelliae. Lineage (NCBI taxonomy): Eukaryota > Fungi > Ascomycota > Leotiomycetes > Helotiales > Sclerotiniaceae > Ciborinia > Ciborinia camelliae. The sequence goes on from JANPYM010000003.1 coordinate 3,587,037, forward strand.
GTCTCGTCACCAATCTTACAGTCACCATTCAATCTTTCTATACCCTCAATCCGCACATCCTACACATCGATCATACTGTTCAATTGGTCGTATCGACCTATTTCGCCATCTACGCTTTCATGCCCATTCCCCTCCTCGCCCTCAGACTCCTCCTCCCCCTAAACATCTCGTCACGAAACCGAAAGCGAGACCGCGGGTGGAAAAATTCGGCACGGGCAGCTTTCGGGTGAAGATTCGCGTGGTGCTGGGGATGGCGGTGCTCCTATCTGCGGCGGCGGCTTTTCGAGCCGGCATTGCATATGTGCCGCGAGAGCGGAGGAACCCGGCTTGGTATCATGCGAAGTGGCTTTTTTACGTGTCGTATTTTGGGGTGGAGTGGTTGGTGTTGATGGGGTTGGCGGTGGTGAGGGTGGATTGTAGGTTTTTTGTTCCGGATGGGGCGAGGGTGAGAGGGGATTTTGGGAGGGGATTGTATGGGGAGGGGGAGGGGGATGGGAATACGAAGAAGTGGGGGAGGTGGGAGTGGATTCGGGGGTGGAAGGGGGAATGGAGGGTTGAGTCTGAGGAGGAAGAGGATGTCGAGACGATGGTTAACAGTTCTGCCAGTGCTGCTACTAGTAGTGGAGATATCACGCTTGAGGCTTTGGGAAGTAGTAGAGAGGATATTGATCTCGTTGTCGATATTGAGAAGGCAGTAAGTAGGCACGCAGCCTAGGTATCGAAAGATCCCGTACTATGATGGGGCCGTTAGGCGGCTGATCCATGAAGTTATTGGAGAGCTAGCCGATTATTGACAGATTGGGTTGATGGATGGGTGGATTGTATATTAGATTAATTAGATTAGATTATATTATTTGGTATCACAAATAGATGGATAGATAGATATCTAGATAATACCTAGGAATATCCATTCATGTTGTATAACTTTGGGTGTACTGACTGGACTGTACCGTATCAGTATTTCTCACTTCGCCGACGTTAAATAGGTAAGCTGGAGATCACCATCTGAGAATTTGTATGGGCAGAATCATTTGGTGGGTGAAGAATAAAGGCGGTGTATCCAATACGGCTTTCCATAGTTCTATGACGTTTTAATCAGCCTTCCAATACCTGTACCGGTATATCCATATCCTTGCCTTATTTTATGCACAGAGACATCGAATTGATCCATCCAATTGATCCATCCATCGCACAAACACCAAAAGTCCTACCAGCTTCATTTCATTTACCTACTTCATCCATACAGATCAAAATCAATCAAAACATACTTTACCATTATATTGATATGATTAAATCATTATTGAATATAACTTCACTGCATTCCTACTTAAATACCCAATTTATCTGTCATTCCAATCACAATGACAACTCCCCCTGGAAAACGTGGACCATCAGCCTTGGTATGCGAGCAAAATCAACATTAAATTCCGATTGACCATGAACATTTTTCTAATTTTGTCTTAGGTTACTGATTCCTGGGAACGACAACGTCCTTCGACATCTCGAAATAATCCTCCAAGACCAAGTGCGAATGATTCGAATGCCCCTAGACCAACAAGATTAATATCTGTAGATAACGTATTGCAATATGCATCTCAAATCCCATCAGGTCAAGCTCGAGGACCACCCGGACGCAGACCTCAGGTTCCAAATCAACGCCGCCTCAGTGGCCCCATATCGGCACGAATCGCGCAGCAGAATGTACCGGGTCGAAGTACGAAAACGAGTGAAAAGCTGGTGCTGATTCCAGAGACGGTGGGTGAGAAAGATGATTCTGATACGGATGAGGTTATTGATCTTGAAAACCGACCGCTATTGGATGGTGAGGAGGGACCTTTGACGGATAACGAAAGGGGCGTACTGAAGAAGAGGGGTGGCATACGGGGAAAGAGTGAAGCGGAACGAATACCGAAAGCACAAAGGGCAAACAAATTGGCCAGAGTTACTGCATATTGCACGGCACAAGCGTATAAGACAAAAGCCACAGCAGCATTTGTCAAGGAAAGACACGGAGCCAAAACAAAATTATACGATGATTGTCTCTATACAGTTTATCATCTGCCACTATTACCGGGTACCGAAGGATTCAGATTACGAAGTAGTCCGGTTTTAAAGAGTCCAGGTGGAAAGGCGGTATTGGATGAAGAGATAGAGAGGAGTGAAAATCGCGATTATCATGAGGGTTATTTCGAAGATTCAGATCCGTACGGTTTGAGGGGGGGGGAGAATATTTCAAGAAATTCAACCGATGAAGATAGAATCAGAAGAGAAGAAGAAGCCCGAAGGATTAGGGAAGCAACCCACATTTTTGAACAAGGACAAAGACCCGGCAGTCCAAATCGAGTTGCCCCAGATGCCACAAGTTTCGCCGAGATGTTTGTCTTCTCCTATGGAGTTGTCGTGTTTTGGAATTTTACGGAGCATCAAGAAAAAGATATTCTTGCTGATCTGACATTTGCGGAGCACAACACAGGTATATCACTTGTTGTTCGACCTCAAGAGGAAGAAGATCTTGAAACGGAAGAGCTCCATTTTGAGTATAGTCATCTTGTTGACCGACCGCGAATTTTCAATGATATGATAACGTTAAGGAGTCGTGATCATATGATCAAGCTAGCCATGAGTCATGCAATTGCTCAGAGTACGAAGTTGAGTTTCTTTGAGGAGCGAATGTCACAAACTATGCTCAGTGCAGAACACGTTCCCAAACACTTGGCATTGACAGGTGAACTTGGTATGTCTCGTACAGAAATCCTCAAGATTCTCGGTCGTCTCTTCAAAAGTAGAGTGGATGTCAATCTTTGTAAGTTATTTCTCATCTTTTCGTATGATTCTTGCTAACATCCCCACAGCTTCAAATATCCTTGATGTCCCCAGCTTCTTTTGGGATTCTGAACCCACGTTAAATCCACTTTACGAAGCTATCCGCGAGTATCTAGAGATTGGACCTCGTATCACAACGCTTAATGAACGCTGTCGAGTTTTCTTGGACTTGGCCGAGGTTTTAAGCGATAGCATTGCCGATACCAAGATGAGTACGATCACGTGGATTGTCATCATCTTGATCATCATTAGTATCGCCGTCACCGTGACCGAAGTCGGCTTGAGATTCATCATCTTGGAAAAGGCTGGCGGGAGAGAAAGTACCAATGTAACGGCGCCTCCCATGGAGAGGAATTGGACCCGGTTCGATTTTAATACGCCACAGTTGGAAGCCATTTGTGGGAATGAAATGGTGGGGGCTACGTTTGCTGGGCTTTGTTAGAGTGCAGCTTGTGAGCTGCGGGCTGTTGATAATCAATCATAATTCTAATCATAATTCATTCTTGGGTGGAAAGTCCTTGTCTTTACTTTACTTTACTTTCCTTACCTCACTTGCTTTGTTTGCTCTTTTTCTTTCTTTCTTTCTTTTTCTTTTTGTATACCAAGGGAATGCGGGATTGGGCATTGGCATTTGGGGCGTTGGATTGGGGGCGTTGGGTTGGCGGGTGTTGGATTGGGTGGAAGGGGGGAAGGGGGGAGTGTATCAAGAAGTGTATAAAGTGGATGGATGGATGCATATAATATCCTACTTTTCTGCATGCCCTTGTAGCTACCGCATACAATGATCAGGGCATCCACGCTCTGAACATTCTGAACATTCTGAATATTCTGAATATATTCATGAACGGATTGATATGATATGATGATTGATCGGTCGAAAACTGTGATGGGTGGGGTGGGATGGGAGTTGTGTAGATACACATTTTTTCCCTATATATACAGAAGTTTCAGCTAAAATACAGTGCTTCGCAACCAAGGGTCTCCGCTAAGTTATCTAGATTCTAGATTCTAGATTCACACCTAAAACGATAAAGAAGCGTGCAGTCTAGTTGCCAGGTGTGTATATATCACGGGTACATTAAATTAATCCATTCTCAAGATTTTGGAGTAGCAGCTGCCATTTACCATTGAGCCTTTTGTTTTGCTTTATCTAGTTTTACTTAGGTACCAATGCCAATGTTGTTATCACCAATGGCATGTCTTCCCCAAGAGAATTTGACTCGGTCTATCATGTACTCTTCTATCATCGACTTGCAACGTTTGCTTTGGGTGAAATCGCTCAGATCTACCAAAATCTTCATGAGAAATATGGAGATGGCGTCCGAATTGGACCAAACGTTGTATCTCTCTCTCTCTGACCCCGCTGCTATCGCGACAGTGTATCCTGCGAGGATCGGGTTCTCCAAGGTTCGCACTTCGTCCTTTCTTAAGCTTTCTCTTTGTCTCGCAAAGTCATACCATGGCTGTGATTTTCACACTATTAGAGTATAATACCATGCCTTGGAGAGTATCGCTGCCGATAGACCACTCCACATTTTAGAACAAATTCTACAATGCGTTCATGCCCTATACAAAGCAAGGATCCCTTCCAGCAATCTCTACTACGCAGGATAATGAACTTTATAAATAGCTGAAGACTCCCATTGCACAACTATACAATTTATCAAACGTCATTACATTCGAGCCTTTTGTTGACGAGGTCCTAGAACTCCTTTTCCAGCAGTTGGATAAGCGGTTTGCCAACCAGGACAAGATCTGCAACCTTGGCGATTGGATACAGTACTTCGCATTGGATGTAATGGGAGAAATATCTTTCTAGGCGCGGTATGGGTTGTTCCAGCTCTTCTTCTCAACTATGAGTGGGAACTTAAAGATCCTTCTGCGTATTCCATGGAGAGCTGCTGGTTTCTTCGCCAGCACGGAATCAATGTTAAAATCAGTAAATCTAGCGTGGCTCAATAGGGTGTTAAACTGGAGGCGGTGAAAGTTTGAGTTTTGTTTTCTGAAGGATGCCATGGCTTCGGCACTTCTACAGTTCCTGACAAGACCCTAACGGCAAATTCAATGTATTAGATCAGACTAATTGGAATTGGAAAGCTTGGTGAGGGAATGGAATGAATGGGGCAGCTTTATCTCACCGATCTTGTCCATTCTACTGTTTTTGTTGCAGGCTGTAGCATATCTGAAGCCCCCTTGTATGTTTTCTTTTGTAATAGAAGCTTGATAGGCTGTGTAGAGCACGAGGAATAAGTTCTTTTTTATCAAAGTTATACTATTGCCAGTTCCAAGTGGTTTGTTTAAGGAGTTGAGAAAAATGAAAAGTCATACGGAATGTGATGATGTTATTATTCTCGCAGTAAAGATCAAATTCATTCGCGTGGTGACTTTCACGGACGTTGAGAAGCAAGATGCAATAACAATTGACATCCCATTTCTTTATGTGCTTGTCAATATGCCCAATTCAATCTATACCTCTTTCATTTAGCTGTTAAATAATGTAACCATGAGACAGGCAAGACGAGCTTTCCGCTTTAACCAAAAGGACTAGTGGAGCGCAACATTAGCTTTAATTGCAGTTACTCATTCTCGAATTTCAATTTTCCTTTTCTTTCTGGACTTGCAGCCATGAAGTGAAACACTCCAGTGTCGACGCACTTTCAAGATGTTGCTTCATCCAGCAGCCCAGCTACAGAATGGCAACGGAGATGGAGTCAAAAATTCCCTTACATCCGATGATGTGGACTAGCGGCCGCTCACGGGGATAATAATAGCCGCTTACAGCAACCAAAGAACAAATATCAGGTGGATCCTTCAGCTAGGGAAATATTTCGGAGTTTCTCGTCGGAAATTGGTGCATTGATTAGGGTTACAGTACATTATAGCGTATGTCGGTTACAAGCCTGTTCCCCCTTTCCCCCCCCCCCCCCCCAATCTCCCCCTGACTCTTTTTCACGGTTTGTCTTCATTGATATGCAGGTTGCAAAATGCAGAATATGTATTTGAGATTGCTGGCATTATATGGCCGGTTTAAGGATTGCCGGATTTTTAATGTTAACACCGGACTTTATTCCTTCCGGATTTAACAGGGCAAACGAAGAGTAATGCCGACACTAACAATATCAAAACAATATACCACAACACTTATGTAGGGGAGAATATGTCCTCCATCATCATTCATCAAGCCAAGTCACAATCACGTACAATTCAGCAGTCATGGGCAAGAACAATAACGCAGTTCAAGATGACGTTGGCGAGTATGCGCAAACCGAATCTAGTGCAACAACAACGACAATGACTTCAAATTCTCTCCAAAATATAATCGGTGACAAATTTGAGGTAGATTATGGTATCTCAGCAGAGCCTCCCATACCAGCAAAGGTGCTGAGTCCAGAAGAAACACGTACTACACTTCAAACCTTCGTGATCATGGCTTCACTTTGCGCCGTATGTTCACCCCACCTGCCAGACCTCCTTGCAACGTTCATATTAACTCTTCTAAAAGGCCCTATTCATAGCCGCTCTCGATATCACCATCGTAGCTACAGCTCTTCCTACCATCACAGCACACTTTCATTCGGATGCGGGCTATACATGGATTGGTTCGGCTTATCTTCTTACCAATGCAGCCTCGATTCCATCTTGGGGCAAATTCTCTGACATCTGGGGCCGAAAGCCCATAATCTTGATTGCAGCGGGAGTTTTCTTCTGTGGAAGTGTTTTGGCTGCAACGAGCGTTAACATTTCGATGTTGATTGCTGCTCGTGCCATTCAAGGAATTGGAGCAGGTGGGGTAACGGTGCTTGTCAATATTTGTATTGGTGACTTGTTCAGTCCGAGGAATCGCGGGAAGGTAAGTTCAATATACTGGGCTTCTTTTTCTACACGTAGCCATGGAGCCGAGCTCTGGAACTTCCATATCCACTTTTGGAAACTCTCTCAGGCTCTTGCTTTCTATCAGGACTTGCAACTAATATGATGATTAGTACCTTGGAATCATCGCTATAGTGTGGGCGACAGCAAGTGGACTGGGCCCTATTCTAGGAGGGCTGTTCACTGAGAAAGTCACATGGCGGTGGTGTTTTTATGTGAACTGTAGGTTGGGCAATCTTTTTTTAACTTTCCAAGATTCATTCTGTGATTGAATCAAAGATCCTCCTCTATCTTCAAATCGTCTCTCGCAATTCGCTTGCTTAACATGGATTCCAAAATTCTTAATGTCTCAATCTATATCCATGTACTAACTTGTTGTTAGTGCCTATCACAGGATCGGTCATCATCTTCCTTTCGCTGTTTCTCCATCTTGATAATCCAAAGACGCCTGTTTGGGCTGGCTTAAAAGCCGTGGATTGGACAGGTACTATCGCAATAGTGGGTGGAACTCTCATGCTCCTCCTCGGACTTCAGTTCGGTGGCGTGTCATATCCTTGGGATTCCGCCACAGTCATCTGCCTTTTAGTGTTTGGCATCTTCACGATTGGTCTATTCGTCATTAATGAATGGAAATACGCCAAATACCCCATTACACCAATTCGCATATTCTCCAAGCGGTCCAACGTTGCGACTATCGGTGTATGCTTCTTTCACGGGCTTGTCTTTATGTCTGCATCTTACTTCCTTCCGCTGTACTTCCAAACAGTTCTTGGCGCCTCTCCTCTTTTATCTGGTGTCTACCTACTGCCTTGGGCGCTTTCTTTTTCAATTGCTTCATATGCTACCGGCATCATCATTAAGAAAGTTGGAAAATACCTGCCATTGCTCTACTTCGGTCTCGTTATCATGATTCTTGGATTTGGTCTTTTCATCTACCTTCCAAGTTCTAGATCATTTTCAAAGATCTTTCTCTTCCAAATTGTTGCTGGGATTGGCACAGGTCCCATCTTCAATACTCCTCTGGTGGCGCTACAGGCTATGGTTGAGCCTCGCGACATCGCCACCGCAACTTCGACCTTTTTCTTCGCGCGTATCCTTAGTTCTGCGATTTCTGTCGTCATAGGTAATGTGGTGTTCCAGAATGAGATGCGAAAACAACAACCTGCACTCCTCGCAGCCCTGGGACCTGCTATCGCAGGCGAGCTAACGGGATCCGATGTTGCAAATGTACGAGTCCTCGATGGTTTACCTCTCGCTCAGCAGCATGTGGCCCGGGTTGCATTTTGGCACAGTTTGAAGACCATGTGGATAATGTACGTGTCCCTTGCAGCAGTCACTTTGTTCGTTAGTCTGTTTATGGTGCAACAAAAGCTTAGTACACAGCATATTACTGTGAAGACGGGGTTAAAGGCCGAAGAGGAGAATCGAAGACAGGAAATGGCACAGCACAACAATGGCGATGGGGCGAATGACTTAGAAAAGGCTTAAAATGGAAAGTATAGAAGTCATTAAAAGGGTTAGGGGCAGAATATAAGGATGACGAAAGGAATTCACACTGGGCCGTTGGCACGAGCAATGCTTTGATATAACATGCCAATCTAAGCATCGTATGGCTAATGGTCAATGGTTTCCATACACCTAGTTAGTATGGCTGGTTTCCATTCTCTATGGAGAGTCGTGGTGTTATATTTCTTGAAGACATTCAAGTTAATGCCGTAGAAATTGGTTAAGAGTATGACATTTCTGTATTGCTAGAGCTATTTATTAAGATAACATAATAATAAGAATCAATGGTTCGATTTATATAGATAAAATAAACGGCAAATACCTCGAATATTATATTTTTCAATTTTGATATTTCAATTAGCATAATGTGATAATCGAGGTTTATCATATGCTATTTGAAATCGATTTTTTTTTTAGTTTTGTGATATTTTAGTTTTAAAATATAATGGCAAATATTTGAAATAGCATTATTTTGAATTTTAATATTTCAACTAACATAAAAACTTTTTTTTTAATCTCGAATAGTATATAAAGTAGGTTTGTAGATTTGTAGGTTCGTAGGTTAGTAGGTTCGTAGGTTAGTAGGTTCGGTGGAAGGGGGTAGATAGATTCGATGGGAGGGGGTAGGTTTGTAGGTTCGCAGGTTCGTAGATTCGTAGGTTCGCAGGTTCGTAGATTCGTAGATTTGTAGGTTCGTAGGTTCGTAGATTCGTTCGTAGGCTTGTAGGTTCGTAGAAAGAGAGTAGGTTGATGAAAGGGGGTAGGTTTGATAAAAGGGGGTAAGTTTTTTTTAAATCCAAATAGCATATAAATTATATTTAGAACTAGAATAGCATATTTTATTTTTTTAATTTCAAATTGTGGATTGAAATATCATATTTTTTTAAGATTAAATTAACATTATTTGTATTTTTTTTTAGGATTGAAATAGCAACATATGCTATTTGAAGTCGAAATGAAAAGTTTCTATACTATTTGATCCCAGTAATGGCTTGCTGGTGTCTGCTTCAAGAACTTTAAGCTTTGATCTTGAAGCGGTGTCTAGGGAGATGCCTCTTAGTTCGAAGGACTTCTGTTGGCGCAGCGTGGCCTCTATGGTGGCTATTCGATTGAGACATAGCACTGTCTTGACATCCGAGAGCTGGGCTAAGTGAGCCACCACGTGGGAGCCCAAGCTTCCTGTCTGCAACAAGTCAATATGTAATTTTCATTGAAGAATGAAAGTTGGAGAAAATTAGACATGAGCTATGACCAGCTTCGATCTCAAAGTCAAGTCTCAAGAAGCTCGAATCTTTCACGTGTGTAGCGCTCGAAGAAAAATGAACATACCGTGCCTGTTACAACAAGTACACATTTCCCCACGAAAACCCAATCGTTGGAGTAATCCAACTCTAATGGCATACTAAAATCTTTCGTGTATTCATGAACATAAGCGTCAATGGCCGCCTGGCGAGCTGTGGTGTCTGTCAGCGCTTCTTGCTCAGGTTGGGGGAGCGGCTTCGGCGAATGCGCATACCTAGGGCCAGTTGCAAAAGCAATTATCAGGCGCTGAAGGTTTGCTTCGGGATGACTTCCCTCTCTCCAGTCAACGTGACCGTAACCAACCGATCTCAGTACCTTATCCCAATGTGCTTCAGGTGCAAGAGCATGTCGTCGACCATCTTCAAATAGCCACCAACCTTCCAGTGTGCCAAATATGAAATCGACCCAAGGTACTTCAAGTGTTCTGTCATCTCAAGCAGCAGAAGGAAGCCATCCGGTCGCAGGATTTTGTGAATGTTTGCCGTCGAGGTTTTCAAATTGCGGGTTGCGTGGACGCAACTGTTGGCTAGAACTATATGCTGACTGTGCAAAAGCTTGGCATCTGGTGGAGACTCCATGTTGAGTACTTTGAATTCCATGAATGGGTAATTTTTGAATCTCTTGCGATCTGCTGCAACAAGAGAGGAAGAGAGATCTGTCATGGTGTATTTGATGGGTACACGCAAGCGGGCCAACATAGGTAGTAGTTTCGAGGTTGTCCCCCCCGTACCCGCTCCTACTTCTAGAATGCACAGAGGCTCCCCACTTTTTGGCATTTTAAGAAGAAGCTGTTCAATGAACCACTCGGCTTGTTGGATCCAGACCGAGTTTATTGGAGATTTGGCGTATACGTCGGACACAAGGCCTCGGCCTTCAGATGTTCCAAATATGATCTGAAGCCCCTCTGCTTTTCCAATGAGACAGTCAGCAAATCTAGCTCCTATAAGGGAGGTGAGCTTCGTAAGTTGCGACTAAAATCCAGGCCTGAATTTGTCTCGTGCCAATAGAACTCGCTTCGCCATCACCTTTGCCCAGGCTTTCCAGACATGTTTCGTCTGTTGGTAAAGTGACTCGTGCAGATTCTGGAATTGGGATGATAAAAGACTGGCAAGAGTCCACATGGCGGATTGTAGGCATCTGGATTAACTATCTTTAACACTATTTCTAGACCAGGATAAATACTGACGTGGATGCAGGATTGGGATTGAAGTGTGTACTCGATCGAAGTACAGTTGATCTCTGATCAAATAGTGAGCATATCTTATAGGGAAACTGTCCATTGGGTTGTGATAACTTACAGTTCTGCCTGTACGAATTCAGAGATGTGGTTGTTCATGTTATCACTGATGACCCAAGCAGTGAGCTTCTGTTGGACAATGGCGTCTGCGGGAGGAAATCCGGTGCAGAACTCACCCCCATCGCTGAAAATGAGGGGCCCTGAAAATCAATCATTTCAATGGTCGCACCCACATCAGAGAAGTTGTTAAACTCGGTAACTGGGGCGATGGGCTCTAAGCTATGCGCGGCTTGCTCATACCATTTTCCTTGCCCTTGGTCTTGATCTTGGTCATCATCTTGTTCGTCATCTTGTTCGTCATCTTGCCCCGGCTCTTGCTCCTCTTCTGGCAACAAAATCGATAAACGATTCTCCAGCACGGCTGCGAATGATCTCGGTTAGCATGTATATTAAATAACTTATAGGAGGTTCTATACCGACTCGATTCTTCAAGGCCTTCAAGTAACCTTTTTTCGGTCCCCGGCTTCCAGTGTTCTTGCCGAACTCACACCGCACCCCCGACTCATGGCAAACACTGCACCGTGGTCGTTGACGATCGCACCGCAGCTTTCGTCGTCGGCATTCATCACATGCTGCTCCGAGCATTTGCCGGGATGGTGCTATATGTGGCGACAATACCTTATCTGAATTGAGTGCCATTCTACTTGCGTATGATATAAGGCTGCTCGAGACAAACAGTGATATCTGGTATATCGAACCAGTCAAGAAGCTAAGGTTCGCTGGATGGAGTAACAGAATCCCCTGAGGTTCCCAATAGATTCGAGATGAATAAATATATACTTAGATCTCTAGGAGAAGTGCAATGTCTTTGTGTAGTTTGAGGCAGAGCATTAACGCTGCTTCTTTTCACTTATACCCTTATCTTCAACTCATACCCTGGTCTACAGCTATCTTAACACCAGTCCTTGCAATGTAACTTACATGATCCTTCATAGTGTCAGAGTTATGATCGTATAGCATAACCCAATTGTTGGACTTTAAAGAATCGCCAGTAATATAACGATGTCGGTCACCACACCTACCATGTGTTGTTGACGTTAGGATTGTGGCAAACGCGTGTTGCTGGTGGAGAATCGGACAGAACTTGGAAGCCCTGCATGCTTACCAGTACATATTTGGTTAGCTTGAAAGTCTCGTCGCCCACAGGTCAGATTCGATGTGTATGGGCACCATGATTCATCTGACTGGTGGTCACCTGTACGACCGAGGCGGCTAAACAAAAGGGGAGAACAGATACCTCCATTCTTCATTTGCTCAGAGGAGCTAACTATTACAGCAAATTATAATAATAGAGCCCGTACATGCATAGGTATAGTGGTGTTGTAAAGACGGAATTATGAATTATAATTCGACCGAGTAATCTTGCACACACACCGACAGGGGCCTATTGAATGAAGTTGTTGATTTGAAAATTTTGAAGATTTCACACCATACCTATAGATACCTCCGGATCTAACTAATGAAAGTTTCTCGGATCCAACTCCCTTCTCGCCTTCCCCCCTGAAAGGCCCATATTAGGCAAAGCGCGCTAACGCACAGACTATTACTAGACGACTTCATGCAGTCTCTATGACGAGGTTTAGGTTCTAGGCTAGAAATGGTATATATTATATGTTAAATGGCGACCTTTTGCCTTTCGGAGCATATAGCTTATTAGTGGTTTAGCATGATTAATATATTCTTTTAAAATTTCTATCTCCTCCGTATCTGGTGCAACCCAAGAGTATGTAAAGCGACCAAAACCACCCTTGAAAGTTGACAATGCCTGCTCAGCCTTGTAAAAAAAGACGTTTGGAAGCGGGCAGAGAATACCGTAATTGTTGGGAACTAGTCCGCCGACCCCTAGAGAGCAGACTATTAATAAACGGTTTTGAAAGGCGTGTATGAGTACACTTCACTGCGATAAGCTAGGGCTTTTAAGACATCCTTACCATAATATATAATACGGAAATAGATTCAATGAATTCAAGTGTATGGAGGGAGGGTTGAAAATGGGTCTCTTGACTTGAGAGGATTTCTAATGTAATGGCGGGGGTTACTTATAAAGTTTAGAAGATTGTGGTGATGACTGACTAGTTGTTTCTTGGAGGGGTTGTAATAGGGAGGAATATTCGAGTTGGATAGAAGATATCGAGATGTAAGGTAAGGTAAGGATACTGGATATTAAGATCTGAGGGTGTTAATGGGAATATGGACGTTCGCTTGGGAAGAAGGGTGAGGGGAAGGGGAAGGGAAGGGGAAGGGGAAGGAAGGGAAGGGGGAAGGGGAAGGGGAAGGGGAAGGGAAGGGAAGGGGAAGGGGAAGGGGGAAGGGAAGGGAAGGGGAAGGGGAAGGGAAGGGGAAGGGGAAGGGGAAGGGAAGGGGAAGGGGGAAGGGAAGGGGAAGGGGAAGGGGAAGGGGAAGGGGAAGGGGAAGGGGAAGGGGAAGTTAAGGAAAAACAATGATATAAATAGTACTTCGATGCGAGGTAGAAAGTATTCTCCCAGTTATGGAAAGATAACTATATATATAAACAGCTCTTCATTGAGAGGCAGTAAGTATCTTCAATATCCAGGAAAGAAGATGGAGGATGTAAATAGCTGTTCATTGAGAGGCAGTGAACTTAGAAATTTATTAGAATGTCTGAGGAGATAAAGTATGGAGGCTCTCCGGCTCTCTAATTGGGAAGAGGATGATTCCCCCTCCCTTACCCCCACCCCAATCCCAAAAGGGTCGGGTGAATCGGAATGCAGACTTCCTATCTATCTGATTGCCAATATAGTCTTGGGAGATTGTCCTCATCCTGTACGTAAACTCCTGCATCTCAGGGGATGTCTTGAAGCGAAAGATGAGATAGAATGCCATTGACTTTCAAAGTTTTGAAGGAGGGCGTAAATGGTATCAAATACTTTTTTGACACTTTATATTATATGTCGACTGATCATTTGCTTGAAGTGTTCCCAGATCTTCCTGTAACTCCATTGTGCCCATACATCCAACCATATAATCCAATGTACTCCGATATCATATCCATACACTTAGATGTCTCCATGGTCTACTTTTCCCTCGATGTATCCATGAAATCAAATGTTTAACAAATTGTCGAAAATCAATGCACAGACATCACCTCCCACTCCTATTCCCACCACCACTTCCCCCCTCCCAACCCCAACCCCAACCTCTCCTCCCTACTCCTCTGCATCCTAGCCTCTCTCTCCTGCCCTCTACTCCCCCCTCTCTCCCTCTCCCTAGCGCTTCCTCTCGCCCTCTCCTCTCGCTCCCTATCAATCCGCCTATCCTCATCCTCATCCTCACTCAACTCATTCTCCGCATTCCCATCCCTATCCCCACCCCCACTCCCATTCACACTCGCACTTCCCCTCCCCAACTCCCTTTCCCTCTGCGCCGCCCTCGCATCATCCACCCTCCTCTGCGCTGCCAACGCCTGTATCTCCCTATACTTATCCCCCCTACCCAACCCAAACTCACTTCTCTCCTTGGCTTTTCTACGGCGCGCCGCATCAGTCTTTGCTCTTTTTTCTTCTTCCTCGTCGCGTTCCGCTTGTCGTGAGTCTTCATAGATGGCTATGTCTTCCGTGGTGAGCGTTATGGTCGTGGGGGCGCGACGGAGCATATTTGAGGTTGTGTGAGAGGTGGTGTTTGTTTGTTTGCTTGTTTGTTGAAGTTGAGGTTAAGACTGATGGAGAGAAGTTGGGCGATAATTATAGATTTCCAATCTACTCTACTCTGCGAATAGAATAGCAAGCTCCTTTATATTCGTAACGACTCGCAACCCGTATGCAAAAACAATATTTTCCAAATCGATATTATTGTTAATGTTGACGTTCCCAAAACCACCCCAATGCAAGGCTGAAAAAACGCGTGGGAATCCTCTCACTCCAAAAGTTTTGTTGCACGTCTATCTGCCTATTCAAAAATTGGATTTTGGGGAAAACCACAATTTTCTTTCCCGATTCAGAGACTCTGAAACTTCGCGATCTCGAAAAAAGGTCTCCCGGGGATTTTGAAAGAACGCTGGTGGAATGCTGGCTCGGGGCGTTTTCGAGATTTTGTGAGAGGCTACCATGTTGCCTTGTTTATGTTGATGGCTCGTGCGCAATAGCCTTGTGCTTTAGTTTTAAAGGATCATGTATGCATACCTAAGGCATACATAATATTTTCTCCAGAATCTCGAGATTCATATCGATTGGAGAGAACACCTGGTTGAGCGATTGACAAGAATTGCGCTGCACATCATATCATGTTTACCCGGCATGTGCAAACTGCGATTGGGGGTGGTAGACCTCTAGCCCCTGATTTTGCGAGGGTCTCGGAGGGAATTAAGGCGAGTTTAAGGGCTTTCAGTGGTTCTGTAAGGAGGAGTGAGGAGGGGAATGGTAGGTTTTCTATGATTTCTTCTTTTGGGTTATGCTGTTGGGGGTTTTTATTTCTCCTTGACATATGTGATGAAAGGAGGTGCTTTCTTTGGGTTCCAATAATTCTGCGGAAATATTTTGTTATGTTATATATACTAACATTTACCAGATCAACCCCGATCCACCCGCGCAGAACGCAGTTCCAACGCCGTAAATGACATTTCCTCTCTCGCACCCCAACCCTCCCGCGGAATCGATGCGCGTTCATTAGCAGCTCGTCCACCCCCAGGTCAAACCTTTACTATTTCCCGGCGTATAGACGATAGTCCACGAGGAGGAAGAGGACAAGGAACGCGTACCCGTCATAGTCCAAATTATCGAGGACGAGGCTCAGGATTTCCTAGAAGTGGACCTGGAGCTGGAGCTGGAGCCGGAGCCGGAGCTGGGGCCGGTGGGCCTGGTGGTCGAGGCGGCGGTCGAGGCGGTGTTCGAGGACGAGGACGTGGTAGAGGCAGAAACCCTCGCCGTGATCGAAAACCTCCTGCGGATGTGGAGTTGGATGAATATGATCCGCCTTATACAGTTGAGGAACAACAATATTTGGATAGTCAGGAGGGAGGAGAATGGATACCATATAATCCCGTTACATCGATGAGTGATTTAGAGAGTTGGGGACCGGCTATAGCGACAAGTGATAGCACGAATGGGTTTAAGGAATCGATAATTTATAAGATGCAGGTAGTGAGTGGGACGTTGGGACAGAGAGATGTGCCGACGCCGCCGGAAAGACATTTAGCTAATGTGGAGAGGGGTTTGGGAACGGTGTTTGGGAGTAAGGAGGAGAAGGAGGGGATTGAGAAGTGGAGAGATGGCGAAGAGGAATGGAGAGATGAGGTTAGGTGGAAGGTTCATAAGGATTATAAGATTGAGGGTTTGAGGGAAGAGGAGAAAGAAGCTTTGTTGAAGGAGATGGTGGCGGGTGTGTACAAGAAACCGGGAGATGTGAAGGGAGGTGTGTTTGGAGACATTGAAAGGATGACTAGAAAGAACGAAACTTTCTTGCCAGGGGATTCGACACCACTGCAAGAAAAGCTACAGAGCCTATTACCTGCTGATGCAATAAAACAAATGGAAAAGGCGGGAAAACCTACCATATAGGTCGAGTATATATACTGTACAGTGTATTCATAAAAGAATCTAGACATGGTAGGTATTGTACAAAAGCAATCATATACCATAAAATACTCAACTTTTCACACCACTCCATACCTCATCTTATTTGCACACATCTTCTTCTAGGATTGATTGAGCTTCCCTTCCATATACTTATTATACGCACCTCACTCACGCCTGTTCCATACCCTTCCTCGCCGCCTCCACCAACTTCTTCACCTCGGCATTCCCCTTCTCTACCACCTTCTCCATCTCCTTATGCGCCTTCTTCGAATCATCCGGCCTCACCACCTTCTTGACCTCCATCGCCCTCAATTTCTTCTGCATCGCTCCCCTCGCATTCCTCACGCCATTTCCCGCCTGCTCCCCCGCTTTCGAAGCCGCTTGCAGTGCCAAATCCCGCGATTCCTTCGTCGGTGCGGGAATCGGGATGTTGAGGGCCAGTGGGTTGTGCGCATCGGGTTGTGGTTGGAGTTGTAGGGTTGCGGCGGATTGGATGGTGGAGATTATGGGTTTGATGTGCTATGGGGGGGAGAGAGGAGGTTAGTTTATTGGTTTTGTTTGTATTTTAGAGGGGAGGAGAGAATGGAATGAGGGATGGAAAATTAGGGTTGGGAAATGGAAATTAAAATGGAAATAAAATAGAAATAGAGGAAGGGAATGGGATTCAAAGTAATTGCATTGATTGATTGATTGACATACATCTTTCTCCCCGACCATCAAAACGACACTCCTCCCCCCTTTCGGCAGCACCTGCGCCAAATCACCCAAGCGAAAACTCTCCTTCGCATCCTTCCCCAACTTCACCCGCAACCCTTCCAAAACCTCGGGATTAAAACGTCCCCCCGTCCTCAATTTCCCCAAATCATTCTTCAGTTTCTCAAGACTCTTGTCGATTCCAGCCTGCAGCGTGGAAAAATCAAACGGATCATTTTCGTCGGCGGAAGAAGAAGAGGAGGAGGAAGAGGAATCTTCGAAGGATTCAGATGGGGAATACGAAGATCCCTTGTTTTTATCTTTTTTCTTGAGCAGGGGTGAGGTGTGCTGGAATAGGAGAGCGGAACTACTGCTGAGGTGTCGATGTTGAGATAGAGAGAGGGGGGTATTTTTGGGTATGCACAAGAGGGTTCCCGGTCTGAATCTTAATTCTTCCCCAATTGAAATGTTTCGTGCATTGGGACTTGTCAAGGTAAAGCTGCGTCTCAATGCTTGAGTAGAACGAAGGGACATACGAGGTGGCATGGTGAGAGTGAGAGAAAGGAAGGTGCGGTGATGTGCGTGAATGGATGAATTGCCAGTCAAGTTGGAGAATTTTATGACAAGGCGGAATTCAGGCCTCGTCTAGCTTACCTATGATGGAGGAGAAACTTCAGCCTTTCTGATTCTGCATGTTGGGGACTGGAACGTGCGTTTATAAGCTTTAACCTATCAGATTATTTATGATGATATGATGAAAAGTACATCTGAGAGTTATGGAAATGCCTTTTAATTATTTATATATTTCTAATATAATCTTGGAAATTTGAAGGATTCGTGCAAAGTTGTAGTTTCAACAGGGCTAGCTCGAGAGTAAGGTTCGCTCATTCGTTCCCAATAATACAATATCTGTCATATCACAATGTTTTATAATGTGCTGAATACTAGATACCTACATTTATATCTTTTTATATGACTCTACAATAAGTATCACTATAACAACCTCATCAATTAAACCATACTCTACCCTCCAATTGTTCAAATCGTCTCTCAAGTTCCAGAATCTATCTCAAAAATGTCAACATCATCTACCCCTCCATCCCCCTCCCGACTCCTCAGTCTCCCCCCAGAAATTCTAGCCACAATCCTCACCTACGCCGTCCTCAGCCCTTCTCCCCACTCAACCCACGAGTCAAACCCCGCGCCCTCCTTTTCCGGACCCAGCAGCCCCCAATGGAGAAATACCAATCGTCCTCTTCCCCTACTCGCTCCCTTCCCCTTCCCCAAAACCACCACCTAAAATCCAGCATCTCGCTCTCCCCACACTACCTAATCCACGCCGGCGGTCATAGACACGCACCTCCGCTTTCCCTCTTCCTAACCAACCGTTGACTATACAGCGAAGCGCATCATCTATACTACACGCTTCACAGATTTTCCATCGTCCCGGGTCGCGACTATCTCGATGATGCAAGAATAGGGTGGTCACCCGGCTTGAATACTCGAGCCATCAAACTATTCGATCCCACAATGACCCACACCTTCCACGCGATCCGCGCGTTGGAAATAAATATAATGTGCTGGCGCAACGAGATATTCTTCGCCGTACTCTTTTTCCCCGCCATGATTTCTTCGATCCGAGATGGAAACCTACGAATCGAAAGTCAAGGGGGTTTGAGGGAACGTGGATGCTTGAAACGTATGGGGATCATGCTGTTAAATATTTAACGAGGTCAGATTAATTGGCCTCTCGATCAGGGGCGAATATTACTTTACTATTCTTCTAAATGGGATTGGAGATTCAATATATTCAAATATTATTCTAGTTTTTTATATTTCGAACTACATTTAAAAAGCTTTGATTGTTTCAAAAGAATACAAACATTGAAATGTCAAAATTGACGGCCAATAAGCAGATGGTCTCAAGAGTGACAACGCAATGATCTTAGAGCAATATTGACATCTGAAGCACAGGAAAGAGAGCAAGCGATGGAACATGTATAAAGTTTTTAATCTTGATCAATTTGTGATTTTTTTTCTTATTAACACCCCTTGCTCTACAGAAGCTCTTTTTATGCCCGTAGACAAAAGCAAAGAAGTATGTGGACCATAAAATAGCCAGATAGAAACCATGCAAATACCGGATAAGTGACTTTTTATAACCCCAATATGAGCCAGGGACCAGATGGTCCAGTCCATATCATCCATGTCATGAACTCATATGCATCAATAACCTCTTCCCACATTCCTCTCCATCACATACCAACTCAGAGCCCACTTTAACGAGTGGACATGGCCTTGGTGACAGCTCTCTTCAATGCAAGTTCCTTCTTCTTCAAATCATCAGAAGTGGAATCCTCAATCTCGAGTTGAGCCATGGCATCGCTCAAAGCAGACTCAATCTTCTCCTTGTTACCACGCTTGAACTTGACGGACATAAGTGGGTCGGAGATGATCTCCTCGACTCTTGAAATGTATGACTCGAGTTGTTGTTTGGACTCGAATCTCTTGCTGAAAGCATCATCACTGCTCTTGAACTCAGCAGCATCTGCAACCATCTTCTCGATCTCGGAAGATGACAATTTACCAACAGAGTTGGAGATTGTGATGTTGGCACTACGTCCGGAAGTCTTCTCAGTAGCGGTAACCTTCAAGATACCGTTGACATCGACCTCAAAGACAACCTCGAGAACGGCTTCACCTGCCTTCATTGGAGGAATTGGGGCAAGAGTGAACTCTCCGAGGGAGGTGTTGTCCTCGCAGTTAACACGCTCTCCTTGGAAGACTGGAAACTGAACTGTTTGCTGATTGTCAGCGACCTGTACATTCATCGTTAGTATATATCTATCAAGGAGGTTGATGATTCAACAGGGTTGAATGTCCAAATCAACTTCAACACTTAAAAGAGTTTGAATATCCAAACTCGGTTCAAACTCGGGTAAAAACTCGGTTAAAATCGGTTAAGTGTCGGAACTCGGTTAAATGTCGGAACTGAGCTGGAACATTGGAAACACGAATGACAGGGTTGTACTTACAGTGGTGAAAGTTCTCTTCTTGATGGTAGGAACAGTTTGTCCACGGGTGACGACAGGGGCGAAGATGTTACCCTCCATGGCAACACCGAGGGAAAGAGGAACGACATCCAAAAGGAGGAGGTCGGCGGTATCGGCGGAGGTAGCCTTTCCTGAAAGGATACCAGCTTGAACAGCGGCACCGTAGGCAACGGCCTCATCAGGGTTGATGCTCTTCTCCAACTTCTTTCCGTCAAAGAACTCACTCAAGAGCTTTTGAATCTTTGGGATACGGGTGGAACCACCGACAAGAACGATCTCGTCAACCTTGCTCTTATCGATGCTGGCATCCTTAAGAACTTGGGCAACTGGGTCCAAAGTACCAGCGAAGGCCTTGGAGTTGAGGTCCTCGAATCTGGCACGGGTGATTTGGGCATTGAAGTCCTCACCATCGAACAAGGAGTCAATCTCAACGTTGGTGGAAGCACCGTTGGAGAGAGTTCTCTTAGCACGTTCGCAAGCAGTTCTGAGACGACGGAGGGCACGGGGATCGTTGGACATGTCCTTCTTGGTCTTTCTGGTGAACTCCTTCTTGAAGTGATCAAGCAAGTTGGTATCGAAATCTTGACCTCCCAAATGGGTGTCACCGGCAGTAGCCTTAACGGTGAAGACACCACCTTGGATGTTAAGGAGGGAAACATCGAAAGTTCCACCACCGAGATCGTAGATGAGAACGTTGCGCTCCTTGTTGGACTTTCCGGCACCAAGACCGTAAGCGATGGCAGCAGCGGTAGGCTCGTTGATGATACGGAGAACGTTAAGACCAGCGATGGCACCAGCATCCTTGGTAGCTTGACGTTGGTTGTCGTTAAAGTAGGCTGGGACAGTGATGACGGCCTTGGAGACGGTCTTGCCCAACTTGACTTCGGCAATTTCCTTCATCTATTGATCAAATACCGTCAGCACTTTGACAAGCGAGTAGTAGTAGCGGAAGAACTTGCCTTGGTCAAAACCATGGATGAGATCTCTTGTGGGGAGAAGGTCTTCTCCTCTCCGAGATACTCAACTTGAACGAATGGAGATCCATCCTTGTCAACGACGGTGAAAGGCCATGATTGGATATCCTGTAAAATGTGTTAGTAGATGCTTATAGAAGGCGCTTGGAGAAAAATGAATAGTTCACGTTTAAATATTCAAAAATTGTTGAACATTGTAATTCGTGAACAGAAAGCATCAACTACTGACCTTTGTGGTGTGTGGGTCATCGAATCTTCTTCCGATCAAACGCCTGTATAGTCGTTAGCACCATGTCGTCGTCGCCAAAGTGAAAATACTGACTTGATATCGAAGACGGTGTTTTTTGGGTTCATGGCAGCATTGTTCTTAGCAGACTCACCAATCAAACGCTCCTTGTCGGTGAAGGAAACGAAAGATGGGGTGGTGAAGCTACCTTGCTCATTGGCAACTGATAAAATCCATCAGTATAATGTTCCGTCCGGATGTCCAAGTTCGCCTTGCGACATCAGATTTCGAGTCCAGGAGAAGAGGAATACGTACTGATCTCGACATTGGTTCCCTCGTACACAGCAACGCAGGAGTAGGTGGTTCCTAATGTAGTGTTAGTATCTGACGTAGTCGTTGATGATAACAATTGCGAAGTTGTGAAGATTTTGACAAAGAGGAAAATTATGCCCCTCATCAACAAATTCCTAAAATTCGAAAAATTATTCTCTTACCAAGATCGATACCAATGGCACCCTCGTAAACTTCGTCAGCCATTTTGAAGAAGTTGTTATGTTAAAATGAGGAAGGAGGTAGGGAGAAAAAACTTCAAGAAGAGGATATGAGGAAAAGAAGCAGGAAGAGATTTAGAAGTTGATCGCGGGGGGGAGGAAGATAAAATCCAAAAGCCAGTGGGATTTTTCATAAGCTAACTTTGAAAGTCCGTGCGCCGTCGCCTCGCTCCCACTCGACACGTGATACTCTTTATGGCAAATTTTTTCCATTCAAATTTTTTTCTTCCTGTGAACCGACTTTTGATATCAGCAAGCAAAAATTTTCGGGGTCTTTCCACTATGCGCTAAGCCAGAGTAGGAATGGTTTATGTCGGTTTCAAACGCCCAATGCCCAATGCCCCAATAGTTGTGGAACGATTCGGTAGAGTTTAGAATTAGTGGAAAGGTGGAAAATTTGATTATTGGTTAATTTGCTTATAAGTTATAATATCATAGTAATTCACTACTCTCCGCCGATAGCGATAGCGGGGTGATAACGGAGCAGGTGAGGAATACCGTAGATACGACAGTCAATTACAAGGCATACCCGTACCTGGATATGACGGGGACATAGGAAACAGGAAACAATGAATGGGGTGAATACTTCACATTTCATTTTACTTGGGAATTTGAATTTGAATTCGATGCTTTTCTTATCTAATCGATAAAGCCCTCTCTCGATAATGATCTTCCCCCCCAGTAATGCTTTAGGGCTAGGGCTATCTCCCAAGGTAGATACAAGGGGGGAACGGCGACGGACTATTTACGGAGTAGCGACTACAACTTTATCAAATAGCTATTTACTACAAGAACTTATCGAGTTATACAATTCCATCAATCCATACCTAACAAAAAGAAGCCGGGCTTTTATTTGATGAATTCAGAATTATGAAATTGGTTTATATTTGATTTTTTATCCAATTTTAAAGAAATGATTGATTCATGCAAAAACGCATATTCCAATTTCGGTCATCGGTTTTTGGCATGAATATTATTAGTCTTTTGAACTACCCAAAGGATAAAGAAGGAGGAGGGTTTATATGATATCCAGACTTCTTCGGATAAGTCTGATAAGAAATAGATGAGGGCGAAACCCGTGAATCCAGGTATAGGCATCTGACGGATATATCCCCAGGCTATTAATCGCCTACCGGTATCACTCCCTCCAACGACCTCTCCAAGACCCTACCCGACGATTATACATATTCAATTATTCGAATCTCTTTAGAACATTGAGAAAGGTACCTCGGACAAGGAGATGTGATGTGAGACTTATTAGCATGTTACCGATACTGGAATTCAGACGTTTCATGTCCACGGGTCTCACGAAACATCACTTCAAACCATCAAAAAAATAAGTACTAGCTAGGTAGGTATACTTTCAATATCCAACATGAATCCGCACATTCAAAGTCCTTCCTCTCTTAAGCTTACCTAGATAGTATTCTAGGCTCCTCAATGATAGGTATCATCAGCTGCTTCGGACAGGAAATAAGACCTCTTAATGTTCAAATTCATACTAGATGAGATGAGCATTGAAAGTTCTCTCTCTCTCGTTTGATGGGTTAAAAATGCAGAATCGAGATAGACATGAAGTTTCATGAGATTTGAAACGCAAAAGAAGACCTATTTCCTCAATCTATAAGATGAGTATCTATTAGGTAGATACTTTCAATTTCTAATATGGATTGGGACATTGAGTTGTTCGTCCTACTAGTATTTCCCCAATCCATCAGATTCATCCTATAAAAGTTTCAATGTTTCAATTCATCAACCTCATATTCAGATACTTTGAATCTTCAACATCAATTCGAACATTCCAAGCTTCCCGAGATCTACCTAGTACCTACCTATTTCAATTCCCAGCATCAACTCAAACATTGAGTTATCCTACCAGTACCTATTTTCTGAATCCATTGTTGGTATCACTGGGCATGGGTGGTGAAGACGGATCATACTATACTATCGTAATGTCTTCGGCTTGTTTTTCTAAGCTATGCTATGCTATGCTACAGATTGTACCTATGTATATATGCCCCCTAGCTGTATAGCAAGCTGTATAGCTAGCGCTTGCGTGCCGTAGCATATCACATGATTATCCCAACATATACTTTTCATTGTCTCAATTGAAAGTAAATGTTGAAATATCATTTTTTTGTTAGTTGAGACGGTTACTAGGTATGTAGGGTAACTTAGCGTACGCGTCCGCCCCGCGTGCGGGGCAGCGGTCGTAGTAGTTAGAATAGGTACAGCGAAGCTGTGTTCTACTACTACTACCTTAATCCAATCCTATGCTTCCATCATATACTTGCTCGAAGTCATACTTTTGACGTTTTTGAGTTACCTTTGGTTCAACATTTTTAAATGATACTATTGATTGATATTTTTTATTGTTTTAAACCTCATCTTTTCTCATTTTACTATCTCCTCAATCTATTCGATCTCCCCCTCTTCAACCGATCCTATCCCCCCTTCAATTTATTCCACCCTCTTTTCAATCTATTCTTTTTTCTATTTAACTTATTACACTTCTCTCCATCATACTATATATTATTTCCCTCCTACTTCGTTCAATACACATCATTTGCATCCTACTTCATTCCAACTCATATTATTTTGATCCCACTTCATTCAGATATATCTCCTTCCATCCTACTTCTTCCCAACTTACATTGCTTCTCATCCCCACCATGACCATAATCTTTAAACACCAAGCACCTCGTTATATTCTCACATAACCATCATCCGCCGGAGCCATTCCCATCAGCCATTCCCATAATCTAAACGCAATTCCAACACCGCGTGAACCTACCTCACTGTCACCGCAATAGCCATAGCCATAACCGACCCATCCACGACCAAATCCACGACCTATACTGGTACAACTTGGAAGGCCACATTCCTCAAGTGCATTTGATTGCTGGAATGGTCGGCAAGTGTCTTCTCACATGCAACGAAACTTGCAGATGGCGCACGCAAGGAAATGATATTCGTCTTCCTCCTCGACTTTTAGCGAAGCAGGCTTTTCTTGCGGGGCGATAGTTCGTCCATTAGCAATATCTGAATGATGTTTCGTGAGAAGATATCTCTTCAAAACATCTTTATATCTACAGTTGACGTCGCAGAAAGGAAAATGGTGTTTCTTGTTATCTAGGTTCTCGGGGACGTGTTTATTTTTCTCCTTAGCTTTTGTGGGAGCGGGATCTTTCGTCGAAAGCGGAATCTTCTCTTTTTCGAGGGCGGAATCTTTTTCAAGGGCGAACTTCTCTTTTCTTCGAGGGTGAACTCTCCTTCAAAGCCGACCGTTCATCCATCCATCGGCTTGATCCCAATATAATTTAGCAACACGACACCCTTCAAGGCGCATATCCTTATCTCCGCAATAAACATTAAAACATTATTCGGATTCTAGTTTTCACCATAAAAAAATCGATTGATATATCAAAGCTAAATCGCGAGGCCATATACCTATATATATATATATGGGACCCTATAATCGCATTCCCTAACAACGTTGCGGCAAGGACCGTGAAATTTTTATTAGACTTCTTATTGTTTGAATTCATACCGGAAAGGGCAAGAATCTAAATAGATACCTAAATAAATAGATAAATAGATAGATATTCATCCAATAACCAAATAAAACCCAACCCAAACCCTCTTAATATCCGAATATTCGA
Organism: Ciborinia camelliae; assembly: GCA_025890175.1. Classification (NCBI taxonomy): domain Eukaryota; kingdom Fungi; phylum Ascomycota; class Leotiomycetes; order Helotiales; family Sclerotiniaceae; genus Ciborinia; species Ciborinia camelliae. The sequence goes on from JANPYM010000003.1 coordinate 3,612,525, forward strand.
ATCCATGGATACTGCAGCCAAAGATTCCAAGCACCTAGGTACCTACCTACCCAAACATCCATTCGAAGAACCCTCAGAACCCTCAGAACTCTCAACTTCTCTCTCAAATTTCAAGACCTACCTAAGACCTACCTAAGACCTACCTAATACCTACCTAATACCTACCTAATACCTACCTAATACCTACCTAATACCTACCTAATACCTACCTAATACCTACCTAATACCTACCTAATACCTACCTAATACCTACCTAATACCTACCTACCTAATACCTATCTATTCGAATGCCCAAAAAAAAAAGAAAATGTGGGAAAGTGAAGCTTAAATGATGAGTCTGATCCATGGATTATTGATGGAATTGATGGATGTTGGAAGAATCATGGGATATGGCATATATACGCACAATCTGTTGCATCCATAGCATAGCATACTATACCTAGTTTAGAAAACCAAGCCAAAGACATCACATCACGAACGATACCTACGATCGATAGGATAATCCGTCTTCACCACCCCACCCATGGCATGGTGATACCAACCAATATAATACTATAATACTTGAGAAAGATATCAGAACAACCACAACCACAACCACAACCACAACAACCCAAACAACATTTCTTTTCAATATACAACGCAATGTGGATCAACGAGAGGTATGGGTAATATTGGCCATCTTCTTAGCGAACAAGGGAGAGCATGTTTCTATCTCCTTCTTTCCTTTCTCCTTCTCCAACTCCAGAGAACTTGTTCAATATCTACCCCGCTCAGCTCTATCATCATACCTTAGAACCATCCCAGATTTATTTCATCATACACAACTCACTTGTACAGTGCCAGACCTCAAACGCCCCTGATCTGATCTTTAACCTCAAACGCAAAAATACCAAAAGAACGCCATTGCTACTACTGTTTGTCGGTCTTGGCAGCCTTGAATAATAAAACATTCATCTTTTCAGCTTCTCATCAAACTAGCAAACACTGTAACCTTTTCTATCTCAACATCAGGTCCACCAGCAAGTTTTGCTGTACCTTTAGGAAGGGCTGCAATCAATTCAACTTCAATTTTGTTCACGCCGGGATTAAGTCGAGCTTCGAATAGAGGTTGTCTCGGATCGACTCCATGATTGGGTATGAGTGGTATAGCATGCAATCTCGTTACTCCAGATGTTACAAATATCTTGTATTGACGTTCGAGTAAAGCTGGAGCAATTGTTGGCTTGATTTGAAGGTAATAGTGCGTCGAAGGGAGATTGATCGTAATAGATTGTTGCGTCAATATTGGAGACGGTGGTAGATCCATATGGAAATGACGAGAAACATTGAGGCGTGGATGAGTTGCGATACTCAAGTTTGTAATCATAGCATGAGATGCATCTACAGTTTGTAAGTATTATATCTGAGCAGAAAGTAAAACATTACTCACCTTTTCCTGGCGCTCTGAATTTAGATTCTACACCTATATTTGCGGGCTGGTGGTTGAAGGATTGTGCGTAACCGCCTTGGTTATACGTATTGTTATTGGACGCATTGGGGGTATGTGGTGGAAGCATGGTACTTGGAGTCGGTGTTGGCGTTGAGACTGTTTGGCCAACGGGTCGTGTCATTGGATGAATTGGCCCAGCAGGCGACTTGCCTAGAGCATCCTCATATTTAACCGGTACGGAATTTGAAGGGGTTGGAGATGCTGCAGAAATTGACATGCTCCTAGCCCTTTCCAATTGGTCTAGATTTGGAGCAGGGGTCGCGGTAGAGTGCGAACCACCAAATGGATTTCTGCGTATTTCGCCGTTGGAGGAGTTCCCAGAAGTCGCAGTTCCGTTAGATCCACTGGTCAATGGAGCTGGTGAGTCTGTTGCTCTACTTCCAGTAGCTCCTCCGACCCTCAGAGTAATTTTAGGAGTAGATTCAGAACCCTTCACATTGATCTTGATCTTGGGAATCACAGGCTCAGGTACAGCTTTCCTAGCTTCTTCTAAGGTCTTTTTGAAAAGGGTCTAACAGATGTTAATAAAGAAGTGATTAATGGGAAGTCAACCACATACCTCAAGGTCCTTTGCCAGAACAAAAATCTCACTTCCGTCTTCATTGTAGTGATATGCATTCTTCCATATCAAACTTGCATCTTCTTCAAGCGCAGCCCAAGACTTAAAATCGCTAACACCTGTGGCATTTTTTCCCCCAACAGTTCCTTTAACACGCTTTTGTAGATCCTTCAGGCAGTGTGGGTTTGGAATTACATGATAATAATCCTTCAGACTGCGTGGAGGCAATGTTACGAATGGCTCAAATTCAAAGAAGTCATCCCTGGTTCCAGTATTAGCTTGGTTGAATAACATGGCCTGTTCTACTTACGATGGGTCTTCTTTGTGTGAGAGGACATCAGCTAGAATCTTCTCTTGAGCCTGTTGGAACGTAAGTCCTGTAAAACTAACGCCAGCATATTGTGAATCGGACACGGCAGGTGTAGTACTCTTGCGTGGTGCCCCAGGATTCTTTGGAGGTCGACCTCTTCGCTTTACAATCGGTTGTGGTTCAGTCTTGATTGCCTCATCCAAGTCTTCCGGTTCTCCTTCAGCATCCGCATCGCTATCATCTTGCAGGGTGGGTACAGGTACAGGTACAGGTGCAGGCTCGGCAGGCTTAGGTACGACGAGTTTATGTGCGCCTGGTTCAGTAGGCCCAATAGGTGTAGGCTCGAGTTTCATGCCAGGATTTGTCTTATACTCCGGATTATTTTCATTCATGAATTTGACCACAGCCTTTCTTATCCGCTCAGCATCGCGATGAATTATAGATTCTCGTTCATTGTAATCCTTGGCATTTTTCACTAAGCGTTTGAAGAAGCATTCAAGTTCTGATAGGGTGGCAAAGTCATAATTATCCAACTTTGCCTGAATAGTGTCAAATGCGATTGGCATCTTCGTCACCGCATAGTATGCGGCGAATTCTTTTCTATCAGGGAGGGTGAGGAAATTGGTTGCAAATGGTCGGCCCCTAGAGAAAGATATAGCTATTAGTGAGGTGTAATGGGTGTTGAGGAGGGTACATAAATTGCATGTCTAGAGTGATGAAAGTTTCAAGGGTGGTGAATTTCGAATGTGCGTACTGCAGAACCCCTCAGTTGCATATAGGATTGGGGTAGTAGCAGACTTATCGCGAAACGCAATCATTGGAGATAGGTCAACTTACTGTTTATCCAGGCCCGACCTCAGTTGATTCAAAAGTATCAATCCATAATAAGTTGTCGTTTCTGGTGTCTGACCTTGACTGAGATCACCATTCTATATTCATTGTTAGCCTCATTTTCCTTGTCAATTCCGCGTTCATGGAGGATGAATGTCAGAAAGTGTAAGAAGAAGTGGTTGTGCGCCGGTTCACTTCCCTGCCGCCAATCGAGACGGAGCTGATATTTATTTAAACCCCACGACCAATGCGCGAAACTTGCATCTTTACATCTTTATCAAATCGCAACAAGAAAATAAGAGTAACTTACAATAGGAAGCTTTATTCTCTTCGCAGCGCGATCCGCCTCATCTTGATCCGCAGTTCCTCCGCCATTAACCTTCCTTTTGGGATCCATCGTATTATGGTATGGTATCGGATCGGATGGTATTGTCTTCTCTTGTAATGTAATGTAAAGTCCCAGTACTTTTCGCCGGCGTACTTGATGAAATCCGCGAATTGATGCAAAGGTCCAATGGATAAATGCGGACGCGTCAAAGGCGAATATGCGCGTTCTGAAGCTTTACAAACTTCGAAGTAGAGTCCCGGTACCGTACGGAGTGATGGAGGTATGCAGGGGTATGGGGTATGTTCTTTTTGATTTGGTTGCTGGGAAGTCCAGATGCAACACGGCAAGGATGAAGATACAATACAATATCATCAACGAGGTCTCTCTGTTGAATATGGTACGTGAATCATCAGTACCTGAGGGAGGTAAGAAGTAAAAGGATTTTCTTTGTTATTGAGATTTAATATTTGAAGAGTCTTCACAAATGTTGCAATAATAATACCTAAGTATTTGCAGGTAGTTTTCCAACATTGAAGCGACAAAATGAAAATGAATTGGAAATACCAAAGGTTGGCATCACGTGACCATCTGCACAGGTGACCTGCAGGTGGGCTGAGCTGGAGAAATATATGGTGCCTGAGGTATTAATACACAAGGCTCTCGAGCTTGGTCCACATCCATACAGATATCAATCCTTGACTCTTTCCAAGGTTCTGTATGGTCAGTCACTCTATCAGTCGGTCAGTCGGTCAACCTGCTCGTTGGTCAGTTCTTCCAAGTGATGTGATGGCTTGAACAAGGCTGGACTCCACTTGCACACTAAACTTTTTATTATGGTTTTAGGTTTTCTATTTGTTTACATCCATCCATCAATATCCATCAATATCCATCCATCCATCCATCCCCTCTCCCCCCAAAAGTCCACTTTGATATCCAAATAATAACAAGATACCACTTTTGCAACCCAATCCAAATCCAAATCAACAACACATAAATTATTTGCAATTACAACTCCATTTACATTTACAATTAAAATTAAAATTACAATCACAATCACTTCACTTCCCCATTCTTCTATTCTCCTTTGCCCATCCTTTCTTCACCGCAAAGCTAGCAATCCTAAACTCAATCAACCCCTCGACACCTCCTTCCCACCTCGATTTAAGACAATACAATTGCGCCGGCGCCTTTCTTCTCATCGTCCACAATCCCAGCATTTGAAAATCCAAGATACAATACAATTAAACAATAAATCATCTCCGGATCCTATCAAATCAACTTCCGGATTCTTTCTTGTCGCGTCGTTGCCCCACCTACACGTCGACGATATCAATAGTTCACGAGCGCGTCAAATTCATAGAACTAAGAACACAATGGCGGAAATAGATTATACTAGAAGAAACAAGTACGCGAGACCACTTTCAGAGGCCGAGAAGGAGCGTCTAGATGAATTCATTGATGCAATTCATTATTCCGCAAGGTCAGTACAGACTTCGGCACAAAATATGAGCCTCGATGTCTATTGCGCATAAACTCATTCCTTCATACAGATACTCTGACGATCAATACGAGTACCGACACGTCCAATTACCCAAAGCCATGCTGAAAGTCATTCCAAAGGAATACCATGATCCTCAAACTGGCACCTTGAAGCTATTGTGGGAGGAAGAATGGAGAGCATTGGGAATAACACAGGTATGCAGAGGACAATTGGACCAAAGAAACACACAAAACTAATCAGGTGTAAATAGAGTCTCGGTTGGGAACACTATGAGGTACATGAGCCAGAACCGCATATTCTACTCTTCAAGTACGTCACTGGACATGATTGAATTGTTTTCAAACGCTAATTGGATTTATCTAGGAGATCCATTAATTATCAGCCCCCAACTCAGCATCAGTAGATATGCTTCATGTTCTCAAATTCGATTTCAGCAAGTCTTTGATCCGGCATAACACCTTGTACAGGAGGACATATGCTTTGACGATGTTACGTCTTATGTCTCTCATAAATTACGCATTATGGTTTTCGATTATTAGTTTGATGTATTAGATCAGGATTAATCAACATCATCTCCACTGCTATATACTGGTCCTGGTTCATTTTGGGAAGTTAACGGTAGCGATGCTTTTCAGAGCTGAATGCGATGAATTTAAGGAGTGTAAAAAGGGGAGAAAAGAAGCAAATATTGAGGAAGGTATGATGATGCATGGCAGGATCAGCATAAGTATATGCAGACGGGATGACTTATCGTCATCCAGGGGTGATAATTCTCAGATCAATACAGTTAGGAGGCCAGGTATTAACAGAATACAATGAATTATATTTATAGTAATATTTTTTTGGTGCTTGATAGATGTGATTGTATAATGGTAGTATACCAGTAATTTCCAGCTTTATGAAATGAGTTGATGGGATAGTTGAAGTGGAGTGAGCCGATGAGATGGTCATACGCTTTCTGGCTTCTTTGGTCTTATATATGAAGTGAAGTGAAGTGATCAAGATCATAATGGGAACATGAATCCATGATATAATATGATATGATACTAAAGTAAGTAATCAGTAGACTTCCATCCTTTCTCGATCAGTGATAACCTAACCTAAGCTTAGGTACCATCAACCCGGGCCGTTGAATGTTCCGTTTTGTGGCACCATTGTGGCGCACCATATCACACACACACACGGGATCAATTGATGGAACAATCAATTTGCACTCCAGGTCTCAGCTCAGATCAATCAATCAATGGATGAATACCTCGTTAATAAAAATCTGACGAATGATGATGATAATCGGACCACTCTTCTTCAATCCGAAGTACCTCGCCTCACTCCTCTGCCTAGGTAGGTAGGTAAGGAATAATAAAATAAATTGGACAGATTGTTCATATGGATGTGAGAAATCAGATCATAGGATGAGAGGTGTTGGAGTATGGATACCTAGGTAGGAGGTAGGTAGGTAGGTACACCGGTATTCAATGCTTTCAAATCAACTTGTGTAAGATTATCCTAACTACCTAGGACAGATACAGGTACCTTGGCCAATTTTACCTTATATGTCAGAAGATACTGTACAGACCTACAAAAATATTCAATAACAAAGATTGATTCTTTCATTCGATTTTTCTTTCTTGTTCTCATCCTCTCATCCTCTCATCCTCTCTTTCCTTTTCACTTTCTTTCTTATTCTTTATAAACTTCAAAATTGTAAGACTTTTATTTATTCCATCACAATCAATCCTCTGTTGATCTACCTATCAGGGTCCTTCCTCGAAAGTTATTGTTCTTCTAACTTCCACCGGAGAACTATTTTTATATTGACCTTCCTTTCATAGTTACAAGAATTAACAAAATAAGGTCTCAATAATAGCAACGCCTATTATATCTCCGCTTTTTACCCGTGTTGTGTGTGAATGAACTCTATCTGAGATATCAAACAAAAGGCCAAGTGTCAGTCTCATCATGAAGACCGCCGCCCGAGCATTCTACTTGGGTATATTCACTCTCTTGAGTACTTGTACCTCGCATATAGAAGCTTCCGATTCCTCATCCAAGTCGAAAACAGTCCAAAGTCCAGATGTTTGCGCGGTATGCTTTACTTTTCTTTTATCAGGCATATGTGTCTAATGCCTTCACCCAGATCTCCCCAAAAGCAATCGTTTCCGATGCATGCACAACATACGCTGTCCTCGATAGCCTCAATCGAGACATATCGCCTTCCCTAGACGATCTCACGCAAACCACCGATTTCTTCGCATATTACCGCCTGAATCTGTTCGGCAAGGAATGTCCATTTTGGAACGACGAGAATGGCATGTGCGGTAATATCGCTTGCGCCGTGAATACGTTAGACAATGAAGAAGATATACCACTGGTATGGAGGGCGGAGGAACTGGGAAAACTAGAAGGTCCTAAAGCTGGTCATCCGGGCAAGAAATTACAACAAGAGCGTCCAAAGAAACCCTTACAAGGCATGCTGGGCGAGAATGTGGGAGAGAGTTGTGTGGTAGAATATGATGATGAATGCGACGAAAGAGACTATTGTGTACCGGATGATGAAGGTGCCGGATCCAAAGGAGATTATGTGAGCTTGGTGGACAATCCGGAAAGATTTACCGGCTATTCTGGTGAGGGGACAAAGCAAGTTTGGGACGCCATATATCGAGAGAATTGCTTTTCGAAAACATCCTTCCCTCATTCGGAATCCCTTGGACACTCTCCATTCTCTTTGAAACAACCAGCGGCAAACGAACTCAAGTCCGTTCTCAAACAATACGGTCGTCAACATATCCTGGAAGAACAGCGAGAGCACTCCCCAAATATTCCATTTGTAGCAGAGACTGGCCTTGAATTGGAAGATGAGTGTTTGGAGAAGCGTGTCTTTTATAGGGTCATTTCCGGCATGCACACCTCCATCAGCTCACATCTTTGTTACGAGTATCTGAACCAAACCACTGGTGAATGGGGTCCAAATCTACAATGTTACAAGGACCGTCTACATGGCTTTCCGGATCGTGTCTCTAATCTCTATTTCAACTACGCCCTTGTTTTGCGAGCGGTTACCAAACTTGGCCCTTCCCTCAAGGACTATACCTTTTGTTCTGGAGATCCAGCCCAAGATCAACTTACCCAATCCAAAGTCCAAACATTGATGTCAAAAGCACCAAAAGAAACTCAAATCTTCGATGAAAGCATGATGTTTGTTAACGGTGAAGGTCCAAGTCTAAAAGAGGACTTCCGCAATCGCTTCAGAAATGTCAGTCGAATCATGGATTGTGTAGGTTGTGATAAATGCCGACTTTGGGGAAAAGTCCAAACGGCAGGTTATGGAGCAGCATTGAAAGTTTTATTCGAAACCGATAATCATTCAAAGGACGTTCCGATTTTGAAACGAACCGAACTCGTCGCATTGTTTAATACCTTGGGTCGTATTTCGCATTCTCTGCGTGCCATCAACGAGTTCCGAAACTTGGTTGAAGCTGAAGAGAATAATACTAAAGAGGCTACCAAGTTGACGGATCGTGTGACGAAGCCGCATAATGTCATCCCTGACCAACCTCATGAAGATCCCATAGGAAAAGATTTTGAGGATTATGATGAGCAGGAAAAATTGAAGCAGGAAACTCCTAGCGCATCGGATATCTTTTGGCATGAAATGCGATTGACGTGGAGTATTTTCAAATATGTCATGTGGGGATGGGTCCGATTCCCCATATCCATGTAGGTCCTCTCTCATTTCATCACTCTTCTTCCTTCCTGGACCACTTCTTGACCGCGATACTAACACCTATCCTCGATGTAGTTGGGAAATCTTCGTCCTCGAAGTCTCAAGATTTTGGGAATATTATATTGGTCTTCCCGTCTCGCCGAGAAAATGGAAACTCGTTCACCCTAATTTCGACGAACTTTGAATTTTGGGTGCAGGGTTTTAGTTTTTGGATGCAGGGGAGGAAGGGAGGAAGGGAGGGGGGGAGATATAAGTAAATACCTTGAATACCTGGAATACCTTGAATACATTGCATGCATAGATGGATGGATTGGATGGATGGAGTTTTGGGTTGGTTCTGGTTCTGGTTCTGGTTTGGATGGATTGGATTGGTTTTGTTGGGTTTTCTTTTATGGATAAACAAAATGTAATATTGGGATGGAATGTCTTCTTGCCTACCTATCTACTATACCTATGTATGCTTTAAAAGCGATTCGCGTTTGCTTGCTTGCTTGCGTTTGCATTGCGTTGCGTTTGCGTTTGAGCGATGATTGTTGATTGTTGATTGGATTGGGTTGATGGGATAGCGTAGCATGGTATAGCGTAGCGTGGCATGATATGAAATGTGGAGTTTTTCTTTTTCTGTCTCTTACTCTTTTTTGTAGATAGATAGATTGTTGTGGTGGTTGAGGTGGTTGTGATAAATAGATTGAGGTGGTAAATAGATGATTGTGGTAGATGAGGTATAATTACATGGAAAATGGAAAATGGAAAATGGAAAATGGAAAATGGAAAATGGAAAATGGAAAATGGAAAATGGAAAATGGAAAATGGAAAATGGAAAATGGAAAATGGAAAATGGAATATATTAAATGAAAAATGATCGCCGATGTCTATAGAGTTCGATAATGGAGAGAGAGAGAGAGATTGTGTGTGTGTGTGTGTGTGTGTGTTAGGGAGAGATGATGTGATGTGATGGAATTTGAATTTGAAGGGAATAGGATGGGATACTACCTTACCTTACCTTAGCTTGGCTAAATTGATTGGTTTCATTTATTCATTTTATTAACTTTATTTATTGGAAAGTCTCTACCTACTCTACTCTCCTCGAAGTAGTTATTAGAGCTAGAGCTAGAGCTAGAGTTGAAGTTGGAGTTGGAGTTGGAGTTGGAGTTGGAGTTGGAGTTGGAGTTGGAGTTGGAGTTGGAGTTGGAGTTGGAGTTGGAGTTGGAGTTGGAGTTGGATCTAGGGATAGAGATAGAACTGCCTCGCTGGGGATAGGGGGATAGGGGGTTAGGGGGTTAGATGTTTATGGGGGTAGGCAATGATATGATATAAAATGAAATACAATGAAATGGTAGAGGAGCGTGGTGATAGAGGGGATAGAGGGGATATGGGGGAGCTAGGTAGGGAGGGGATGGATAATCAAAGTTCAAGCGAAAAAAAAGGAAAGGGGAGGGGGAAATGGGAAATGGGAAATGTAATCTTTTCGCTCGCTCACTCGCTTCGAGAAATTTTTTAAGAGGGGTAATGGAATGGGGGAAGGGGAGGGAAGAGGAGAGGAGGGGGGTATAAATAAGGCTCAATTTAAATTTAAATTCAACCCCTCAAAGTAAGGTAAGGTGAGTGAGTAGATGGGTAAAAATGAGAATTTGAATGAGGGAATGAGGGAATGGTTATGAAGTAACTCATCCACCTACTCTTTATCGAATATAATATATGATATATACATTATATACCTATCATGGAATTGCTTTAACCCTCAACTTTTAACCTCGAACGAACAACTTTTTTCCCAAACGTGAACATGCGCATGGCAATGGCATGCATGGTGGCTCTTGTATGCACTTGATGGAAGACGGGTGTAGAGTTGATGGCTGAACAGTTAATGATATATTCCTGTTGTTGATGATGATGATGATGATGATGGCGACTATAAGTATAAGTATACATATATCCTTAATCAACGGTGGGTGCTCTAAAGCTCTGAAGTTCCTGGTTAAACGGAGAGGAGAGAGGGGAGGGAGGAGAGGAGGGAATATAGATAGGCAGCTATTTGTCCAGCTATTCATGTGGTAAAGGTTGGTTGGTTGCTTACTTGCTTGCTTGCTTGGGGGTGAATATCGAAGGAAAAATAAAAATAAAAATAAAATCCTATTTATATATTCATACATTCATTAAAGATCTTTCTGTCTCTCTCCCTCCCTCAAACACGCGTTTCACTTCCTATACAGTATAAATTATATCTATATCTATCTACCTATTCTTTGCGCTCGACATTCTTTTATAATTTAAAGCGTGAGCATCACACACTTCACTTCATATACATTAGAGCGAAGAAAGGTTGCACTTGGTCTTAGTCTTGGTCTATTCAAATCATTCGTATTTAAGATCCCAGGTTCGAGAGGGATGAAATGAGTGCACGCGTGAGTCTTGTGTAAATATACTTCAGAAATGCATTGCATAATTTGCATTGCATTGCTATGCTGTCTGTAGTGTGTGTATATTGTATTATATTATATTGTATTATGTTAAATATATCCAATATAAACAAACCTCTTGAGCAAAAAGAAAAAAAAGGAAAAAGAAAAAAGCAAACTCCATTCTATCAACGGCATCTGATAGATGTAATATGTAATTGGGGTTGGAGGATTGGAGGGTTGGGGATTGGGGATTGAGCTTTGATGTTTGATGTTTGAAGGAATCTATCTATCTGTGTGTTTGGAGTGAAATGGTATTGTGGGGATAGAGAAGCTTGGTCTGGAAATGAAACTTGGGAATGAAACGTGAATGGAACGTGAATAGATGGATGGATGGATGGTAGAAGTTCTCTTTGTTGAGGTGCAAGTGCTGTTCTTGGTGAACTTGATATGTATGAGTGAGTGAGTGTGAGAGAGAAAGCTTTTTATATACCGTATTATCTTTGTAAAAGAAATATTAATGGATAAATAGATAGATAGGAAGTAGTAACTTGAATGTCCAGTAGGAGAGGAAGTTGAAGGTTGAATATTGATAATTTGATGAGTTGAATGGAGAAAAGAAAGTATCTGGTTGATTGAGATTGAGTGTTGCAAACTATCTAGTATTGTTGAGGATATATATTCGATACTTAAAGAGACATCACAACAAACAAAATAGATAGAAGAACCATCAACATCTACCTAGTGTACCTACCTATAATAAGAGAACAATAAAATACAAAACCCAATACAAAAATACACAATGAAATGGAAACAAAATCCCAAATACCTTCTTCACCCATCCATTCATCTCCCCAAATACCTGATGAATAAAATATGACAGATCACCTGTAACCACAAACATCGTATCATGCATTCCCCCCCCCCTCAGTTGGTGAAATGAATCCCCTCACCAACTTAAGCCATTCACACTCACTGCCCTGCCCTGCCCTCCCTTACCGCCAACCTCAATCTCATCCCATCTCCCAAATCAAAACCCGACCCTACCCGATCCAGCCTCATCTCCCCTCCCCTCCCCTCTCCTCTCCTCGTCCGCCTCACCCACCTCGTCACCCACCCATCCCATCCCATCCCATCCCATTTCATCCTACCCACATCCTCACCCTCTAACCCATAACCCCCAAACTCTCTCCCCACCCAACAACAACAAAAGGCACAGTAGTTCAACGGTAGAACATCCTCATCCAACTTAGATCAAAATTGCCCCCCCAAACTCCAAGTTTCTGGAGCCCTCTCACGAGGGCTATGTGTACATTAGGAGTTTAGGTGGGATTTTGGGGTCTTTGGATAGTGGGGAAGATGGGGGTTCGATTCCTTCTTGTGCTGATTTGAATTTTTTTTTCTTTTGGTTTTGAGGGTTTTGGGGCTTTGGATTTTGGGAGGGGATGAGGGGGGGAGCGTTGGGGGATTGGATTGGGTGAGCTTGGATTAGCTGGGATGTTTGGGCGGTGATGAGATGGATATATGGAGATGGAGATGGAGATGGATATACTTGTGGGTCGAGAGGGTGGCAGGAAGAGTGATGCTGGTTGGATGGGATGGGTGGATGATTGGATGGTGAGAGGTTGTGAGGGAGGGGATTAGCCCATTACCCGAGATGTGATGTAGTGTGAGGTGGTGATTTATTTTTCTAGCCGGGTCAATCAGTCAATCAGTCAATCAATCAATCAGCAAGTCAACCATTCAGCTGGAAGTGAGTTACTCACCACCTCATATAACCCACATATACATCAAAAAATAAACAAAACTGTATTAGATATAATCAGTCTCTTCCTCCCGATCCTTATATACAAAAAAACAAAACAAAAACAAAAACAAATTAAGACTAGAAAAACTCTTTCCTACCTATCTTGAGAGTTCAAGATCAAGTTCAAGTTCCTTTGCAAACACTTACCATCTCACTTACTTCTTATTCTTGAAAATCTTGTTCTTGTTCTTGTTCTTATTATTCTTCTTGGTTTAAAGAGTACCCAACTGAGTCTAAATATCTTGTCCATCTGTCTAGGTATCTGTCTGTCTGTCTGTCTGTCTGTCTATGAAAGTGATAAAGATAATAAAGATAATGAAAATGATGAACATAATAAAAATAATAAAGACGACATATAAGGCGTTTATATGCAAAAAAGAGCAAGCACGCATCCATAATATTTAACATTACAATCAACAAGAAACTCCCATCCATCCCATCCATTAGAAAAAAACACCCCCAAAATGTTACAAGATAAGACAAGGTCAAGTAAGGTCAAGTAAGGTAATCTTATTTTTCTTAATTGTCTTTCCATCCACTGTGCAGTAAGTGCGTGCGTGTGTGCATGCATGCATACATCAATCAATCAACCCAATCAACCCAATCCCCCCCCCCTCTCCCAAACCCAATATCATACATACATACATACATACACACATACATACATAAATACATATCCTAACGCCAAAATCCCATAATGAAATCTATATGATATGAGACCTGATATATATATATATTTTCCTCACAACCATCCGTCCATCCGTCCATCCATTCATGACATGCCATGCGTGTGATATGGGAAATCAATCTCAAACTCAAACCACAAAAATATTGCTAACCACGAGTCCTTGACTTTCCACATGGTATCTTCTTCGGATGCCGATGCTTTTAGCCTGTCGTAAAGCATCGACCGCTTCGTCGCCCCCTCCAATCATCACCATGCTGATTTGATGATGTCTCAAGAGTCCACCGGGGGTGAGTTGTGGTTTATCCAATAACGGTCGGATCAAATCTCGCTCTCCTTTGCTTGAGCCCCTTGGATCCTCCATCTTCTCCTGCCCCGACTCGACATCATCTTTGTCATCTGAAACCATGATCACTAGCTTGAGACCTTTGGATGTGGGTGTATAGCTGGGGATATTGGATAGCTTTTTGGAGAATGTACAACCGCCGCGTTTCATGACGATTATATGATGCTGTTTAACTGCTTCATCGGGAAGTTTTCCGTCGCAAGCCTCACCAGCAAAATAAATACTCGTAAATGAAAGAGTGGCTGAGGAGGTCTTGGCGGAAATAATATCTGGGGCCTCGGGTGCATTGATGAGGAGATGAGCACCTTTCCCGGTGGGCAGAACAGCCGGAATGGTGGCGTAGGTATATGTGGGAGTAAGTTCGGGTTGTGGGAGTAAAGTAGCGGCCGGATCGCGAAGAGCAGATGTTACTTGCTGGAGGAGAGAACTTAGTAAAGTTCTATACTCTGCTAACCCTGCATTGCTTATTGATTCTTCCAAGGCTAGACCTGGGGTATCTTCGTAGATTTGATCTTCTTCGAATAAATCTTCGAAACTTCCTGACATATTTTGATTTTGATCATGAACATGTTCAAATTGTATGACTATGTCAAGCATGACTGCGTTTCTTATACGTGAAAATGAAGGATCTGTGAGATCTCCAATCACATCTCGTGGTATCAGTACCTGCTCATCCCTACCCAATGGCATATTGGCAATACTGCCCACTCTCCAAGATTCCGAGACCTGCCGATTAACCCCGGAAGATACTTGAGTCTCATGTATCATACCCATCTTCAGACCGGATAAGCTCTTGACCAATATGCTACCATCAATTGTACGATCGAGGGTTTGTGGAATATTAAAGATGATGTTGAAACCATTTTTAGCCGCCTGGGTATTCAAAGGATTATTATTCGGAAATTCAATTGTAAAAGTAGTGGTAATTGGGAGACGATCGCAAGTACCATTGCTTGGCATCATTGAGGTTGGTAAAGTCCATGGGAAATATGTATGATTGTTGATCTTGATATTTTCACCATCTATTGCGGCGTGATGGTTTGGAATCATATGTAACCCTATTAGACTTGACGCATGGAATAAATCCTTCCTAGCCGCTATGGAGGAGATAGTAAAAGGCAGTGGTGGTGGCGGTACAGGGCAAGTATCTCGAAGACCTGTCCTATGATTTGGTTGGACTGCTTTACTAGTTGCAGGCTTGCGAGATGCAACGGGAGGTTTCGACTTTTCTCGAGGAAGTACAAGAGGATGCCCCTCTGTCGTAAAGACATAAGAATCATCGAGGTCGTTCATCGGATGATCTGGGTCAAAGAGTAGATAAAGATATTTGGCTGTCTCTCCAAGGAAGAAACTTTCCATACGATCGCTCTTTTCTCCAGTACGCACATCTTGTAGACCTGACCAACCACATGTTGCCCAACATCTTCGTTTGATATCTTCCAGGACCATTTCTCCGACGTGAAGATACCAGGGATCTTTCGTCGCCCGATAGAGGTGGTAATTCGATTCGATGAACTCGGGACGCCCAGGCCACCAACCGAGTCCTCCTTCTATGTGCCCGTCGCGTACTGACCATCTTTCAGGGAGGGCTGCGTACCTTGTCCATAAAGCGGTGTATAGGAGACTAGTTTCAATTGCTTCCTCAACCTCTCCAGCCAAAGTCAATAAACCAGGATAATAAGCTCCAAGACTATCAATCCAGAATGCCTGAGGGGAACCGGTGAGAAGATGAACATTGACGTAATGTGGGTGGTGGGTAGGACTATATAAGTGTCTCCTAATTGCTGCATGAGCTTCGTGCCACACTGCAAGAAAAGCTTCCGGGGAGTTTTCTTCAGCACTCAGTTCGTTATAAATTGTATTTGGATCCAACCACGATTCATGCTGTTGTTGTCTATGTGTCGTTATATTGGGAGTGCCATGTCCGGAAAGTAGAATGTGGGTCTTGAATGCGTATTCGAAGAAGCTGTCAGTACCCGCACCTATCCCAGCATATGACCCAATCCATTGACCATTCTCGGCATCAATCCCTGCTCCAAGGAGTCCAATATCGCTTCGCCTATTCCAAACCGCCCAGAATGCACGCTTAGCAAGTTGCTCGAATCTTGGATCTCCGGTGAGGCGGCTCAAGGTAGTAAACTCCAATACCAAACTACCTGCTCCAGCGCTACATGTTTCAGTAATCTCAGGAACGCCTTCGTCTACAAAATCGCTAAGACCAAACCCTGTGTTGAGAGGCGAATTCACATAAAATGGTATACCATGCCTTAAATTGACTCGAGGATAAGGCATACCGGTCGCAGTATAGAAAGCGGGCAGGAGGCGCTCAGCTAAATCCAGAGCTAGGCGCAGAAGCTGTCCATCATACCTTAATCCATTCGGCCACAAAATCGAGGGTTGATTTGTTTTTGAGTTCTTTTGCGATTTGTTCTTTTTAGCTCGTGGGTGGTATCCATTTATTGGCAGGATTCCTTCCGCAAATTCATGGGCACTCAGTAACCCACCCACACCTCTGATGACCGTCTCAAAGACTTGAACCTTACTGTCCAGGTCAAAACCACGAGCGCGCAGGCCTTTCCCGGACGCTCCCTTTGTTCCATCCCCATATTGTAAGACTAAAGAGGCCACCCCATTTTGAAAATCTTCGAGTGCTGTTGCGCCGGTTTCTTCTTGATCTGGAGGGGCAGATGCCAAAATTGCGAGAGTCGAGAGACTGTCGATCAAAGTAAGAGAATAATTTCCGAGTACATCGTTTAGTTCGAGATGTCGGGGGTTTTGAGTATCTCGAGTAAGAGGGATGCAGGATACGGGCCTCAACTAGAAGATATTAGCTTCAGGTCTTGGGGACATTTAGTTATGGTCGAACCTCGTCCTCTGGGAATGCGAGATCCATATAATTATCAAACCCATGATAAAACATATCTACCGTCTCTTTCCGCAACTCCGCAATGCGCGCAGGCGTCATTGCATTGACCGGAGCGAGCCATATTGTGAACAGAGGGAGTAGTAGCAGGAACCATCTTAAGCCGAAAATGGAGATTGACTGACTGCTGGAAGGGAAGCCCAGCCAACCTCGTAGCCATCGCAGTGGCATCACCGATGCTTCGTTATGAAAGAAGGCATGTGAGCTCAATGAAAATAGCAATTCACAATACTGCGAACTTGGAACTGCGAACTGCGGTGAACTGCCAATATGGTTAAATGTTCAAGACTTCGATTTAAACTATATGAATAATATAACAAAGAACCAAGGTGAGATTGATTACCTAGGGTAAGTAGGTAATAAAATGGGTATGTGTCTATTGTTTGGGTAAGAGGGAGGGGAGGAGGAGGGGAGGGAAGTGAAGGGGAGGGATGGTATATAAGTAAGGTAGGATATTATAGTACTGTCTGTATGTATCAATTATAAACTCAAAGAAATTAGTAACGATCTGGCTAAAACCGGCCAATTGGTCTGGTCCTAAAGTAAAAATCCGCGCTTGGGACGGACCCCTCTTTTTTACCCAGGTAGCTTGACGACATCAATAATGTGATGGATCCATGTGGACAGACTCCCGTCCGTACATCTGATTGTATTTCCAATCAAATAAAATCAGATGAAATAAAATATTTATCTATTTATTATACTTGTATGGGTTATCACCATTTGTTCCTATTCTTCACATCTTGTTATTTACTAGGTATTTACCTAATCATTCAAAACATTTAAAAACATATGGTTTTATTATAGAATAGATGCGAATAAATTTATATGTATTTGATGTATTTAAATATTCATTTTTGGTCATTCAATTTTGCCCTGGTCGCTGCTTTCAAACGCCACAGGCCCAGCCACGACCATGATCGACCAAACACCACATCATAGGTACTTCTTTCTTTAACCCTCAGTAAACCAACAACACCACGCAACAATATCAACCATCGTGAAAACTCTCCAGAAAAGCACAATGATTTGGGAATCGACCATTAACTCAACAATCATCACCCATCATCAATCACATCTCCCGTCTATCACAGAGCAGAGCCAGCTCTCCAAAATGAAACCAGTCTTCAATGCCTTCATCATCCTTGCATCATCATGATTATCTCTTTCGTCCGAATTACTTCAGGCCCTCAACATCACAATCCATGCTTCTCCCTAAACTCTCCCTCTCCCTCTCATCATATTGATTCATACACACCAAGTAGGATAGTATGAGTATGGCATCGGATATGTAGGATATGTCTGAATTGGGCTTGGACATTGAGAAGCGTAATCATAAATGAAAGCTTCCTCTTGTTGGTATTCGATCTGTTCCTGCTCGGATCGCTGGAAGATACGAAGTCAGTATTATATCGAAAACGAGGTTTTGACAGCGACAGTATTGCTACTTCGATTCAATTGCATCCAGGTTGAGAATTTTACTTACGATGGGACAATCCATGTGAGCCAAACTGTTCTGCCTCCTGGGGAGAGATATGCTGAATTCTCGACATCGTCTATGGCTGATAATCTTTTTATGATTTTTCTGCCACCTCTTGAGCCTCGTACAAATGTAAACGCTAGTGCTTGATTCGTTGCAGCCTGTACAACGGACTTCTTGCTCCACGCACATCTTGTCCTAGTGGAAGATGTCGATGGGGATTCAATTATATGTGAGATTGAACGGGGGAATTGAACGAGGAGATTGAATGAGCGAGATGGGTGGATCGTTTGGGAGCAATTGCTGCATTTGTTGAATAACCGTCACGAATTCATGGTCTGCCTATTCAGAATTCAAAAGTTTGAAATCGTAGAGATAAACCCCTTGTTTTTATGTTCATAGCTACATGAAAAATGTACTACTTTATTTGACAGAATCACATGAGAATCATACACGTATCAATCATAAACCAAGTGGTGCATTTCTACTCGAGCCCAACAACGCATAGAAGATGACCAGGCATCTTAATGGCGGTTCACACCCCACCCTCAATTATTATCGGCTAAATCGTTTGCTGCCAAATTGACCACTATGTAGTCACGAATGTTTAAATCACAAAGGCAATGTCAAATAGGATTTCTCTATTCGTAACAGCCATGCATTTTACGTACTGGTACACGAGAAAAACCAGAAAATGTATTGCTTTTTAGTGGTGGGGGAAAATACAGAGCCTGCTGTTGATCAAGAATCGTCAGAGTATACTCATGCCCATGTCTAACAAGGAAAAAAAATCATTTTAAAACCACCCAACTGGATGACCCTTTGTACCCCGATGACGATAATGTAGGATTGAAGGTTCGTTGGCACATGTTGTGTTATTTCAATGTACAAATTTGAGTTGAGGTTTGTGAAGCAATACTTCAAGTGTCCGCATGAATATGATATTCATAACATGTTTCAATAACGCGGTGAAGCAGGCTGGAATTTTTGAGCATGAAGCGATTCGTGATATAAAGTTAGTTTTCGCTGACTGATTTATCTACATCTTCATCTATCGAATTATCAAATCGCTATGTCACCGTGTCAGTGTTCCCCAAGTTCTGCGGAATAACAGGAGCGGTATGAATGGACATGATCTTTTTCATGCTAGGTGCTTCTTGCCATTGATCCCACCGATTTGCAATCTTTGGTCTATTTCAGCAATCATAGCCATAAAGATCATGATTCCCCAAAATTATGGGTGATTGTCCGGTGATTATTCTCTCCATCTTGCCCTTCTTCCCACGGCTGGATATATGCTATGCTTCTAACTTTCTCCTTATCGTTTCCTACTCTAGCACCCTGTCTGAAGGTGAAATCAGGTTTGTGTCCTTTTTCTTATGGTTTTCTTCGTACTTTTGACAGCTGACATTATCGAAATAGTATCTTAAATGTGTGGATTTTGAAAGCGATATCATTATGCGCATTAACAAGTCTTTTGCAAGGATTGTGATGTCGAACTACTCGGTAGGTACTTCATTAGAGTATTTGGTAATAATTCATGAACCCGATGAGCGCCGGCGACTGTTAGTCACTGGCCCGAACTAGCCCAATCTTTCAGGCAAGTATATCTTTATGTGTGTCACCAAGATTACCTTTTTTACCGATTCTCATGGTGGAATATTTTCCATGAATACCGGAATTTTCAGGGGTTTTGGGATTTTAATGTATTCATTTAGTCACAGTCCTTTTTTCCCCAATGACCCTAGGCTAAGGATTTTTGTCCACTTCTCTTACCTGCTACACGATATTCCCTTCATCAAAAACCACCCCGAGAAAAATCCAAACGTACGCATACAGACACCAGCGTTTAAAACGATACACACAACATAGTTTAGAACACATCGCTGCTATCAAAATGTGTACAGATAATGTTCCCATCCAGTGCAAAGATTGTTCTGAAATCTTCTACATGGTCGAGCCTTGCGACAAGTACAAAAAGTCACCAGACTCTACAATTACTTCCGATGACGGCCAACAAGGTGTTGGCAAGGAGAAAACATACCGAGATTGCGTCGACTATAAAGAGTATTCAGAGGATGGACCACCAAGAAAAGAAGAGTTTCCTGAAGGTAGTCATGACTGTAAGGCGGCGCAGCCTGTGCAAAACGACACCCTAACTGAAGTATGTTCCGTTCCGTCCCGTTTCGTTTTGTTATTCTTTTTTGTTTTCCTTTTTTTTATAAAAAAAACCCCTTTCGTTCTTGGGAGTGGCGAATGATGCTGACGTATAAGTTGGAGTCGGGGTGGGAGTTGGATACGAATGGGAAGCCAGAGACGGGGTCAGACTTGGAGTTGGTGGAGTCGGTGATGGGGTTGGAGAGGGGGATGGAGATAGAGAGACAGTCGAAGATTAATGGAGTATCGAATACAGGGGAGGGGCTTTGAAGAAGTAGGAGGGAGATGCGGGGGGTTGAATAGTTATGCGTGGGGAGGGGTGGAGAGGGGTGGAGAGGGGTGATGGGTTGATGGATATCTAGTGATGGGTTGATGGAGGGTGATGAGTGAATGAATAATGATGGGTGGATGGATTTACTAAGAGGGGTTGATGGGTTGTTTTAGTTAGCTATTGAGGGACTGGATGGTTTAATAATGAGGGGAATGCAGAAAGGGTGGGAGTTTGAATTTGCTACAGGATGGATAACGCGTGACTTTCTAGAAAATGGAATACTCTATGGTTTCTACATTCTTTTCCTGGGGGAACAAATATCAATTCGCGGAAAGGGTTTGAAACTGCATAATTCTTGGAATGAGATTGCTTATTCAATATTGATCTTCTCAATAGGTCATAATGTGATGAATAAATTCAATATGCGAAAGCATTTCATAGGTATCTTCCTACATTCATCCATTCATCTATGTACATAATAAACAATACGCTACATGCATACACCAGACAGAATCACTTCATATCCATCCATCCATCTATCCATCTATCCATACACCCACTCACACTCACGCCTGTATCCATATACAGCACCCGCAAAATATGCAAATAAACTCTCATCACCACCACCATCATCATCATCATCAGGACGGGTAGGGAAATGAAAGGGGGCATATAAATGAGAGGGGATAAATAAATGAATTCTCGAATCTCGGAAAGGAGGGAGAGGGACGGGACCTTGAATTAGGAGGGGAGGGAAAGGAAAGGAAAGTAAGAAATCATTGGCTTGCTCCATATTCTTATTATTTACTTTCTTTGAGTCGTCGTGGATTAGGGAAGGATGGGGATGGAATGATATGATATGATATGATATGATATGATATGGCACAGTAGTACTGTGAGACAAATATCAATTGATGATAAAAAAGTCATGATACGAAAACCAACAAGATATTGAGGCTACATATTCTTCCTTGGCATTTTGTACTCTTGAATCAAGATAAAAAATCATAAGGTTATCATATCAATTGACAGTAAATCATTCAATTCAATTCATTTCAACGCCAAACAAAAGCCCATATCTAGAAATCTATACCCTTAGTCGCGCACTCTAACTCTAACCCTTACCTAGCCCATAGCAGATTTGACAAAAGAGGCCAATTTACCAATCTTCGGACCCTCCTCCACCATCGAAAAATGATTAACATCATCCAAAACCTCCACCTTCAAATTCTCCTCTCCAACCAACTCTCTCCATCCGCTCCCGCTAAAATCTACACGGTTGTTCAGCAGCCACAGCATTTCTCTCGGATCATCCTCCCTCAATTCCGGTCGAGGATCACTGGGATTCTTACAGATGCCATCGCGCGCATATATCATATGCGTCTCCAGCGGCGGACCCTGGAAAGGCTTCACGACATAGCGATCCAACGACGCGATAAACGCATCGAAATGCGGACGAAGCCACGCCGGAGGTGCGTGCCCGGCACTCCCGAAAATGCCCACCCGCTCGAAGAAATCATACATGCGCTGAGGGGGGTTCTCCAGCCCCACGGGGTTGGGCGAATCGATGAGGATGAGCCGCGCGATCTTCTCGCCGCAGTGCGAAAGTTGTTGCGCCGCTTCGTACGCGAGGATCCCCCCCGCCGACCACCCGCCCATGTAGTACGGGCCGTGCGGTTGCCGGCGCCGCATCTCCGTAATGTATTTGCGTGTCATGTCTTCGAGGGACCACCCGATCATGTCGTGGGGCGTCTTCATCCATGGACAGTTTAGTCCGTACACGGCAATGTCGCGTGAGATTCGTGGGATCGATGCATACGATGTGGCGGATCCTGAACCATCTGGAAACAAGAATAGAAACTTGCTGCATGTTTTGGCATTGCCCTGAAGGATGACCGAAGTTGCAGTGGCTTCCTTCATCGCGGTATGGATATTGTCGGAGCTGTTAGTCTGGTGATTTGATGTGATAGGGGCTGGTGTTGTATCGTTTGACTGTCTTGTTTCTATACTCAACGCATTTTCAATGTCCTTCAAAGTATCGCACTCTTGGAGCAAATTTGCAGGGAGTTCCATATCCAAAGTTTCACCAAGCTTCCCCATAATCGTTAGACCTAGCAAAGAATCCATGCCTAGCTCAACGAGGGCCGTCGAACTTGTTATTTCGCTGGCGTCCACACCAATTTCTTCGGCAATCACCGAGCGAATAACAGAAATTATATCGTCACCAGAAACGATTGAAGTCATGCTTGTTGCATCACTAGCACTGGATTCAGAGGTATATCCTGAAGCGTCTGGTTCTGGTGACGCATAGCCACTGTCTCGATTTAGGAAATTGGTAAGTTCCCTGACAGTAGAATATTGGGCAAACATCGTTGATTGAATTTCAAGCCCAAGCTCTTCTTGGATCCTCCCGGATATTGTCAATGAGAGGAGCGAGTCGATTCCAAAATCGGCAAACTCATTGTCAGGATCAAGAGCTACCGTATCGAGACCGGCCTCTTGTGAAATGATCGCCATTACCTTTGTAACAATACCACTTGCAGGTTTTCTTGATGGTTTGCTGGACGTATTCATTTGTGGCGCTGCTGCTTTGGCGTCAACAGTTCGGACTGACGCAGTTGGTTTCATCTGCGATGATGTTTCTGCGCCGATATTTTTAGATTTTGTCGTCGTACCCGGAGTCTGTGATTTTGAAGGAAGCAACTGGTTTAAAACGTGACGTGGAATAGCTTGGAACTAGATCCAGTTAGTCATTTGTCTTTTATGGTGAACATGTTCGCCACTTACTCTTACACCTTCGAAAACTGCCACAACGACTCCCTCGTCGAGTATATATGTGTCTCCCATATATGTTGTTCCACTTTCAAGCTGCATTCTGTTGTAAGTTTGGTATGTCTTGCCCCTTTCAAACTTTCTAGAACATCGCAATGCGTCCCACCCATGATTGATATAGACTACCTCTTTGGAAAGCACGTTGTCATTTCCGTTCATTATAAAACCAGCAATATGCCCCAGATTGTCGATCCAAATGGGATTAAAGTAGAAGCCCCCATCGTCGACCTGGAAGGATACACTTGCTGTCGCTTCATATTGGTTCGAATCCAGTACAACTTCCTGGAAACTTTTATATTTCGAGTCGTAATCCACCAGAGCAGAGAACAACTTATACACCATTCCAGTTTTCATCTTGTGAGATTCTCCCGAGTCAACTCCAATATTTAGGGAGTTGATTCTACTCTTGATGAGATACGAGTTGCGGTTCCATTCTTGAGACCAGCCTTGGTTATTGGTGATTCGAACAACGCATGTCGCATGATCAGCGATCTTTTTGCCAACGGAGTTGACGCTGAAATAGGAAAGAGATACAGTTGAACTGGCCCAGTTTGCGGTTGCTGAAACCCGAAGTAACTGTGGATTCCCATCCGAGACCGCGATGAGAGGTCTTGTAGCGTTCATGTCTCCACAATCAAGTCCCTTATTTGGGTCTTCCATGCCATTTGTCTTGAGCATATGATTTACCATGGTCAGAGCAATGTCGGCATAGAGAGATGACGGACAGAGAGGCACTCCGTTCACTCTGTGGCCTTGGATCACGAAAGAAAGTCGTGGATCGTGGATATTCGACTCCGCAAGAAGAGTTGACGCCTCTGTACCATTGCTCTGTTCAACCACTCGTTGTACAGATGGTGAAATCCAGATAGCTTCATGTTTGTCTTCGGTAGGAGTAGAAACCGTTTTGACTGTTGGAGTATCTCCTTTCGTGAGACAGAAATCATTGCGATAATCAATCCAATAGTTCTTTAGGTCCCAGCTATATCTCGGCAGCTCAAGAACTTGAAGAGATTTCTTGAAGTCTCGGTGATATTCATCCCATTGGATATCTATCCCATTCAAGTATAACAGCTCCAGTGAACTCGTCAGTACATCCCAAGTATCTTTACCTTTTCTCAATGACGGCATCGTCACAGTCTGTGAACCTAATGTCCCTTTGACCATACTTGAACAGAGTGGATGAGGTCCAATTTCGAGCCATAAAGTACGTTCATCGATGATAGATGAAGAACTTATTGACTCCAGTGCACTCTGGAAGTTAACAATACCTCGACATGCTTTTACGAGATACGAGGCATCTAATTCATCTCCATCTGAAATTACTTGCTCGAATAAAGGTGATGCAAAAGGAACAGAAGGAGCATTGAAATTAATGCCCTTGCTTGCTTTGTGGAATGGCTCCAAGATGGAATCAACTTGTGAAGAGTGGAAAGCATACGGCATATCCAACTTAACACATTCGTGACCCGTGGACTTGAACTCATGCATCAACTGAACAATCTCATCGACCGGCCCGCTAATGACCGTTCCAGTTGGTTGATTCAGACATGCAATTTCGCAAGATGTTCCAGCTAGAAACGGTTTTATCGCATATTGTGTCGCTTTAATGTGTAACATAGCATTTGTACCTCTGCTGCAATGCTTCAGTAATAATTCTGCTCTAGTACCAACGAGATATATAGCATCGCTAGCTGTCAAGACACCCGCGGCATAAAGAGCAGCATATTCGCCGAGACTATGTCCGATAGTCAAAGCAGGTTGCACACCCCAAGAATTCCAGAGTTGAGACATTGCCATTTGCACACATAAATGAGCTAAATGTGTGACAATTGGCTCCAAATCCTTGATCTGTTCGTCAGATATACGACCATCCACCAAGGGCAAAAAGCTCGGGAAACCTTGCTGTTGTGCGATACGATCAAATCGGGTGATGTCTGCTTTGAAGTGCGATGATGACTCAAAGAGCTGTTTACCGAGTCCAGAATAAAGGGTGCCTTGACCGGTAAAAACAAATACGACTCTGGGAATCTTCGTTGAATTTGCAATAGGCTTCACCGCCGAAGTGTCTCTTTTCGACTTGAGTGACTCTAGAAGTGACTGGATGTCTGATGCCGAACAAATAATACGATAATTATGTTGCGACCTTCTCGCTGTACTGGTGTATGATAATGAAGATAAAGAAACTTGATTTCTCTGGAGATGAGTAATGAGTAAATCAAAGTTCCCCTGTAGAGACTTTGGAGTTCTTGCCGTAACTGTGACGGGGTACACAGTACGAGGATCTTGGAAGTTATAGTCCGATCGTTGCATTTCAGGATCCTCTAGAAGCAGAGCAGTGTTTCCTCCAGCGGCACTGAAGTTATTCAAGAACACCGCTCTCTTTCCTCTCGCTGAATCGGACCGGTGCCATGGAGTTGGCTGCGTGGCAATATTGACATTGCGATCCTTGAGATCTAGTGGGTAATTGTGATTTATCTTCGTCTTAATCCCGCAATGTGGAGGGATCTCATTCATCTTCATCATCATCAAGATCTTAATGAGGGAAGATACCCCCGAAGCAGATTCAGCATGTCCAACGTTGGCTTTGGCAGAGCCGATGTATAGTGGATGGTGTGGATTGCGATCAAGACCCGGTACAAAGGCTGATATAACTGATTTCATCTCTGTGGCGTCTCCGGCTTGCGTTCCTGTGCCATGCATTTCGATGTAACTGACGTCCAGCGGATTGGCATCAGCATGTCTCATCACTCGTTGGAATACTGATAATTGATCCCCTTCATGTGGTCTTGTAATGGAATCTGTTTGACCGCAATGGTTCGTATATGATCCGCGAATGACGCCAAAGATAGGGTCACCATCGGCCTCTGCATCCTCAAGCCGTTTCAGAATGACGGCCCCGACAGCATCAGCTCTACAGTAACCACTAGCTCCATCATCAAATGCATTGCAATTGCCTATTAAAGATTAGTTCAACTTCAAAATCAACAATATCACGATTTTCATACCTGTGGTTGATAGAAAGTGACCGCGATCCAAACCTGCAAAGTTATCGGGATTTGTGAGGACATTCGTACCTCCAGCAACAGCGCTGTCACAGTCACCTCTCCATAATGATCCGCATGCTGTCTGAATCGCAGCCAAACTAGACGAGCACGCCGTGTCTATACTCAGACTAGGGCCAGAAAATCGATAGAAATAGCTTAGTTCAGATTAGCAAATGCCCGGCATCCATTTGACTTGAGACCGACGAACCTAATTCTACCCGGAACAAATGCACGATTTCCGCCGGGTATGAAATACGTATCAATATCTTGACCACTATTTACTTCTCTCCAGTCGTCGCTAGTTACCCCAAAGAAAACGCCAATCCTATCTTGCTGCGTGGAAGGAGTCCTATTCGTAACCATTCCCGCCATTTCCATAGCCTCATAGGTAACCGTGATAGCTAATCTCTGGGCCGGATCTGTATTTTGACATTCTCTTGGAGACATATTGAAGAATCGAGCATCGAATAACCCAGGCTCATTAATAAAGCAACCATACTGAACTCTACTCGTGTTTTTACTTTTGCCAGCGGCATCAAAATGCGTCTTCCAGTTGAAGCGATCAGGAGGAATGGTACGGTGAACATCTCGGCCGTCTCGGAGTAATTGCCAGAATTCTTCGTTAGAAGCGGCCTCTGGGAATCGACCAGAATATCCAACTATGGCAATATTTGAATGCTCAAATTTTCCTGAGGGTTGCATAGATGGTGATACCGAATTTGTTGTATTGAGCACGTCGCGAATAGTAACAGCCGTTTTCGTAGATTGATTCAACGCCGTGGATAATAATTGAGTGGCGTTCGAAAGGACTGGAAATATGTCAATCGTCTCGAAAGATTTACCAATAAATGATGAACTTTTAAAATGTCCAAGAACATCATTCCAGTGAATTTTGTCACATATTGCATCCGAGACTGCTTTGCGGAGAAGTTCTTTCAGATTCTCGGCAAGGATGACCTCTCCAGAACTTGCAGATAATAGGGGTATTCTAGGCTTGTAATGTTCCAGGAATTCATCGTGAAAATCCCCCAGAATTTCCTCGATATTGCTGGGTGCAAAAATATGTGAAGCATGGTATGGAGAATGTATGGGCAGGGGGTGTGTTTTGAGTGATGACGTCTTCTGCAGTTCTTTCAAAACACTAGGCGGGCCGCTGATTGTAACATTTGTTGGTGTAACTGCACTTAGATATGGCCGAGAACTAGGGGGAAGATTCTGCCATTATCATCAGTAACAATCCAGATGTCTCTATGGAAGAAAAGACTCACATTTGTAACACTAAAAGCTTCGATTATCTCACTGGCCGCAATCTCATTTGTGCTGAAAATCATGGACCAAGATTGGAGCTCCCCCAAAACTGGTCTTTCTATGCTATTGCGAAGCTCTAACGAGCGGAGACCGGTCCTAAATGCTACAAGAGTGGCCTCGATACCCGCTGGAACAAGTTCACTTAAGGTTCGCGAGGTGCTGATAGCCGAAGCAGCGAATGATCCCGTACAGAGTCCCAAGATACAGCTATCGTTAACAGTTGGATATGGCCTAGATCCTTCACTGTAATATCTAGATGATTGAGATCAATATCAGACTACCCAATTTGGACACTATCTAATCATACCTGATGAATTGCCCAATCTGTGTGGCACATAGCAATGCAAACCTTAACGCTGGAGTCCCTTCTGTTTGCTCAAGCTTCGACAATAGGTCGATAAGGGTCGTGAAATTTGGAAACCACTTTTGCTGGCTACCAGGGAGTTTTGCAAATTCATGTCGGAAAGCAAAAGCTATTTTGACAAAGAATGATTGCAATGTTTCGTTACTTCGCCTATGAAGAAGTCGACGAAGATGCTCCTCAAAGGGTAACGTCAAGTCCCCGAGCACATAGAGCTTAAGATTGTTCATTTTATCTGCAATTGGTTGAAGTAAAGGCTGTGGATCAATCCATTTATCTGATACCGAAAGTAGGTTGCAGATCGACTTTGTATGCCTCGCAGATAATCGCTAAGATGTCTCCATGAGCCTAATCTGACACATGCCAGTCATGAAACGACTACGGATACCAAGCGGTTGATTCGGGAGTCGGCGCCCGGGTGGAGGACATATCTCACAGAAAGCTCAAATCACACCCAGCCCTCGTGTTTACAACCGTGAAAATGGTCCGATTGCATGCTCACGGTGATATATTACTGTACTGATTGTATGTCATGAAACCGATAGCGTTATATCTTAAGCCTCATTAGTTGGGTAATTAATCAGGATTCTCAGACATTCCATTAAGCAATATTGTCATTTCGTGGATCAACCCAAGCATTCCATTGCAATGGTGGTTGATGTTTCAGAAGCAACAAACTCTGTGAATACACGGTTGCTAAATCGTTATCTATCAATCGTCAGAATGATGTCATCGTAACTTGCATGTGAACTCGGTGGATATCTCTGATTTCGGATGGGAGGCTTTCTGCCCTATTAGAAATTTAATTTTCTATGGGTATTATAGACATTTGGAAGATACCAGGGAATCATTCAGTTCTTGGGTCACTAGGTAGACGCAAACTTTTATTTGATCAAGTGTCACCCACAGAGAACAAAACCAGTTCGACGCCCGAGATGAAATTGATAGCATACGTAAAGCAGTAGACTATATGGCTGAGCAAGCAAATTGAAGACTTGGTGAGCTTATGCTATTTGAATATCGGGGGGTGGCCATGTTGCTCATTAAGATAATAGGATCTGAACCTAGCCGGCAAGCTCTACAGACTACAATGCCTATACAATGTTGTACGTGAACATATGAGATCATGATAGCCTCATCTTATTCAGCCAACGTCAATCTGTTGACCGCTGGTAGTCTCTAGTTCTTTTAATTCGCTTGTCATCTCAAGCCATCTGAAGCCCTCTCATTGCACTACATGAGATTAGTTGGTACTATTGTAATGAAATGATGATAAAGAAGCAGTTTTATATCATTCGTAATATCTCTAAGACAGACTCCGACAAGATAACACAATAAACTGCGGGAATATTCAGACTGAATTTCATCCCTTGTCATCGATTTGTAAATAAGGGACGGGGGCCGGCCTTCTAGATCCGAGCCATTACGCATCTGGGATTCTCGCTCTCCAGAACAGCGAGATTTAGTTGCGGGATTGAATTATGAATACTGCGATCATGCCACTATTTTCTCACCTGCCTTTGAGAACGTGTCGCCTTTCAACAAACTACGCATTAGAGACGACGAACAGCTAATGATGATTCTATTCCCTCGCTTCCAATTGATTGAAATCGAAGACCAACCATGGTGTCCACACTGGCTTCGCGAGTATTCCCATGCAGCACTTGCTAAAATGTGGCATACTACAGGACCCAATCGGACAAGCTCAACCGCAGCCCAAGCATGCGATATTCTACTTGAAAATCTTCCAAATCCATCTTCTTTTACATTTGTCGATGCCTGTGCTGGGGCCGGTGGACCGACGCCAATATTAGAGAAAATCCTCAACCAGAAACTGGTGGACCAGGGAAAAGACCCTGTCCAGTTTATTTTAACAGATCTTTTCCCTGATCTCAAGGTCTGGGCACAGATAGTCAAGCAAAGCGATAATATATCGTTTGTGAAGCAGCCGGTGGATGCCACGAAGAAGACTTCGAGGTATGCAGATCCTGGGAAAAAGGAATGTCGGATCTTCAATCTTTGCTTCCATCACTTTGACGATGAGCCCGCCGCTAAAGTGCTGCGAAGCGCAGTTGAAACGACAGACGCCTTCATGTAAGTCCTAGAAATCCCCATATTGATTTCTGTTCGCATTGTTGTGATGGTGCTAATAATGTCATTTGCGTATATAGAATCTTCGAAATGACGCATCGAAACATTTCCGCTTTACTCAATACCACAATCGTCATCCTCTCTCCTTTCCTCACGACACTCTTGTGGTACTGGCATTCGCCCATGCATCTGATTTTCACCTTTCTTATCCCCATTGTGCCAATATTCTTTGCTGTGGATGGTTACGTATCTTGTATTCGTACTCGCACAGGTAAAGAGACAATGAACCTCTTAACGAGTCAGAAAGATCTGGACCTCAGTGAATGGGAATTCAAAAGTGGTTCACAATTGGTTCTGCCACCGTTTGGTAATCTTTATTATTATGTGGGAGTGAAAAACGGAAGCAGTGGTGAGAAGGTGGGAATGTAGATGTGGAAGGGTTGATTTATTATTAGAACTACGATCGTGAGACTATATCCATGTTGGCCGCCCTATGATGAGTCAGGGTGGCTGGGGTCAGCAATAGGGGTGATTTTATCATATCAAGTGTACACTAGCTTGTCCAAACGCAGCGTGGATCTAATAAATATACCTAGTCTAGCTAGAGACACCTTCAAGTAGGGCTGACAAGACATCCTTCCATCAAATACAAATATCAACTTTGTCTATTCAAAAACCCCTCAAAAATCCTTCAAAAACAGCCATCTCCCTTTATTTGCCAAGTCCTTTACTTTCCAGTCGTTGATATTCTGTGGAAAGAACGCCAAAACATCCAATAATGTAGCATCGTGCGCAGCGACTATCATCACATCATCTCTCCCATCGAAAACCTTCAACTTTTCGATTGTTTCCTTCGCCTTCGCCAAGTCTTCTGCATTCCGTGGCGCAGGGTCATAGAATGAGTTTTGTCCGAGCTTGGGAGGCACCTGAGGTTCATGCTCACAACTGCATGACTTTTTTGGGATTCTGTCAAGTGCAAAATCGTTTACATTATGTGGCAGAGGTCTGAATGGGCTTGGTCGAAGTTGGGCAATGTTGTGAAAAGCATCACCGCCTAAGAGCAACCAGGAAGAATCCGTTGTTCTGCATAGAGCGGAAATGTGGTGTGAAGTATGACCTGGAGTTTCTAGGATCCAAAGAGAACCATCCTCGAAGAAGTCCATCGCCCGAAATCCACCCATAGTTGTGGCACAATTTGAGAAGTCGATTTCGCGAACGCTTCTGCCTTCGAAAGCGCTATTGAAAACATAAGAATTGGGATTGATTGGGTATCCGGGATTGAAATCTTCTTTCAAACCAGGACCAACGACAAGCTCGGTGCTGGGCGGAAAAACTGATGGGTCACCGGTATGGTCAATATGTGCATGAGACCAAATAATCGAGTCGATTCGTGACAGTTCGATACCGTGAGCTTTGATGGCGTCCGGGATATGTTGAAATTCATCAATGCCGAACATATCGTCGCTGGTAAACATTGCTTTCATCACGGGGGGCATCCGATTCACTAGATCTCCCATAAATGCTAGATCATAGAGGACCTTTCGGTTGCGATTTGGTGATTCGATTAGGAAGCTGTAACCTGCTAAATTCAAGTGTTTTTTCTCATCCAGAACAGGGTGGACAATGAGATTTGCGAGCATGTGTGATCGGTGGCCATTTATGACCGACACATTAACACAGTGGCCTTGAAAAGGTGGGAATTCAATATCCTCAGGAGTCATTGTCGCATATGTTGATTTGTGTAGTATCTTGTTGAGTTTTAAGATTTTCCTTATTTCCAATAGTATCAAGTGTTATCTTTGTGTGGAAGCAATCTCGGATTTGCACATCAAAAATAAGGGGAACCCACCTCAGAATGTTCATCCTTCAAAAATGCCACATCGGTAGTCTGCATCCCCGCTCCCCGAAGAGCGCTGGACCTGGTCGTCCGAAGCCCGATCATTTGTAAGGCTGCGTACCAAATTAACTTTACGGAGTAGTAAGTTATTATGAAAGTACAATTACCAATATGTTCGCCATGCAGAAGGGTGAAGAAGTAGTGTGTCATGATTCAATATGTCTTCTATCAAAGAGCTCAGTGAAAGAATTGCCAGGAACTCGACTTTGATCGAGAGTTGGCTGACTATTAAGAATGCCAAAGTACCTTCTTTCGAGCACGATGCAGAGGAGGAATTCCCATCCACTTCAGGTTGTCCTGAAATAACGGCAGCACGTTTGGCCATCTTGGAAGACACAAGCACACTTCATGATCTGATTAATGGGCCGGGCGAAGTTCTGCGAAGAATCTGCTGGGGGGTAAGTAGCGTCAATAGACAGTCTGTGTTAGGATATCGAGTTGAGATGCTGAAACGTTCACGCAGGCTATCGACAATTCCGTTCAGCAGTGCATTTATCACTTCAAATTTCTCCAAGCTATCCCCATCGAAGTCGGTGCCACTTACACGGAGCTATCGAAGAGGGTCGGGTTGTCTTTACCACAGGTTAAAGCTATTGTGCGTCAATCTGCCACGAACCGTGTGTTACGTGAGGATAGCCCCGATCATGTTGTTCATACAGCATCCTCAGCCCTACTTCTGAAGAATTGTGCGATGATGGACTGGTACGGACACTGCGTCGAAGAGATGTTCCCTGCCGGTAGCAAGATCACTGAAGCCCTAGAGCAATATCAGGGGAGTACTTTGGCTTCTGAAAGTGCCTTTGGCCTTGCTTTCAATACGAAAGAGCCTATATATACATTTCTCGAACGAAACCCTGAGCGCCAGGCTCGATTTTTCAACGCAATGGATGGCGTTGGTAAGGATCCTGGACACAGTCTTGAGCATGTTGTGAATGGATATCCTTGGGCAGAGCTTGGCAATGCTACTGTCGTT
Organism: Ciborinia camelliae; assembly: GCA_025890175.1. Taxonomy (NCBI): domain Eukaryota; kingdom Fungi; phylum Ascomycota; class Leotiomycetes; order Helotiales; family Sclerotiniaceae; genus Ciborinia; species Ciborinia camelliae. The sequence continues at coordinate 3,645,841 of JANPYM010000003.1, forward strand.
GATGTGAGCTTATTCTTACTACTTTGTTCTATATGCGGCACAGACAATTGAAAGCTAATATTGATTTTGTTTTAGGTTGGCGGTTCATCGGGGTTCATGAGCGTCGCTCTTGCTAAAGGTCATCCAACCCTAAAAGAACTTATAGTACAAGACTACAAGCATACAGTCGAACATGGAGCTGCGCAACTACCAACTGAGCTGTCCGCGCGAGTGAAATTTGTTCCTCATAATTTCTTCGAACCACAGCCGACTTCGGAAGCTGATATTTATATTTTGCGTCATATTCTTCATAACTGGTCCGCTCAAAATTGCGCCAAGATTCTTGGACAGATTGTGCCAGCCATGAAAACCAAGAGTAAAATATTGCTTGTGGAAGTTGTTGTCATGCCTTCCGGCATGGAAGAATCGAGCGCAGCCGAGCGATACACGAGGTATGTCTTATTGCAGCATCCGTGTGAGATAGTTGATCATTTTTCATTGTTCATGCTTGCAACATCCTAAATGAGCTTTCTTTCGCTGACCCATAATCCAGAAACATTGATGTAACAATGCTCCAAATGCTGAATACACAAGAGAGAAGTGAAGAGGAATGGCGAGAAGTCGTCGATGCGGTCAGCCCTAAGCTTGAGCTTACGCGCATCTTCAAGCCAAAGGGCAGCTGGGATTCTATTATCGAGATATCGTTGAAGAACTAACCTGAGGATAAATAATATTTATCACTGGATATATTTCGCTGCTTACGTGCATACATAGTTTGTTATTTTAGGATATGATCAACTACACTATTATCCATCAGCATTAGGTTTTACACTATAGTGAAGCTAAGCTTGACACTGACTAAATCTTATTGGGCAAATATTAACGGCTGTACATAATCAATAAATAACGTGCATACATCTCACATTACGCAATGACGGGTCTTACTCAGGAATATATCGGGATAACTTGTATAATCTTCATCAAGATTCAGTAGGGTTTATCGTAAAGCCGGGTTCGGCATACTTTTATCTCATCGTGGGGGTCGTCGGATTTAGGGAAAATGCAATGGAGCTATTGAATCATGATGGATGTCTTATGTGCATACCTTAGCGCCTCATTTCCTTCTAGATAACTTGCTACGCGCACAGAATATGCACATTGAGTGTGGAGAGCTGACTGCATAACTCCGAAAACTTTCTGAACTTCTCCGCGGGAAGAGTCGGGATACGTCTCATCTTTTAGGGCTGATATGGAAGGAACTATCTAGAGGAACCTGGAATTTGGTGCCTGTATCCGAGGCCGGTATTGAGAGCCTGTAATTTGCCACTGGGACTTTTCTGACTTTGAAGAGCGGAGGTTTTAAGAAATCTTATCATCATGTTGCACTACCAATAAGCACGGCAGAAAAGATTCAGCATAAACGAATACAGCATGCAGTGTTAAAATTCAGTACGAGATAAGCTTTATCTTAGTAAGACCAACTAAGCTGGATTTATGGAGAGCCGGAGATGAGGAGCCAAGCCAAGCCAAGCCAAGGTCTGATTCAATACCTACGAAACCAGAACCTACGCTCAGTACCTAACAGGAAGCATCCCAAGAAAGTGACCCCCCAGATAGCCAGATCGTGAAGTTCTTATACTACAGTAAATTTGATCCAGGTGCCATGATAAGCGCGTAGGTATTGATAGTGCCAGTAGAGCTGCGCCAGAGGTCGTCTATTGCATACATAAAATTCGTATTGATTTTGAGATTAGTTTCCGATCGATCTTAGAAATCAAATGTCATCTCAGGAGAGACCAGAGTTTCAGACATCATGTTTCGTAGATTATGTTCGGCAAGAACATCTGTATTTTCCTCAGTTCTTGCGCGTTTACGTGAAGTTGATTGTTCAGGTTCCGCTCCAGTCCATGTCATTGACCTTTCACTGCTCGAAGTGTCAGGGAAGCATGGTGGAGTGCCTCGTAATATTTGTGAGAGGAGATCTGAGCTTGCAATCGTCCCATCTGCGGAAATATAAGGTGTATTTGGTCCTGGTAACGAAGAAGGAGCAAATGACCAGTTATCCCAGGAGAAAGACGTATTTTCTGGCGCAGGTGAGAATGGGAAACCGGATAAGCTCCCCTTTGGAGAATTTGTAATGTTAAAGAAGTCGAGTACTTGTGATTGTAGAGGTGGTATGTGAGGAGAAGAGCTCATTTGAGCTACTGGTGCCAGTAAAGTTGGAGGTTGAACTGAACTGGAATGGGGATGTTGAGGATATTTTAATAGATCGAGTACAGTGAGTAATTGGTCAAAGATCCACGCGAGCCTTCGATGGTAGCTATTGGATTGCATGCGCTCTGTACTACTGCTGTAGCATGCAGATACATTTCGCAAGAGCCCAAGTTCAGAATTGGTAGGTCCCTGGATGTCGTTCTTGGGCTGCATGGCCTCTTTAAGGAGAATAAAAAATGCCGGAACAGAGAAGGCATCCAGCACACTTGTAAATGGAATTGAGTTTGTTTCTGTGATAGGTGTAGTTGCCCCATTGGCTCCAGAGGAAGAGTTCATGTTGCTCGTCAATGAGTTAAAATTCTCGATGAGTTGAACATCTTGAGAGCCATAAGCTATCAAAAGTAATGCACAGCTTACCTTCGCATCCCAACGGACTTGCTCAATATGTCGTGGCTCGTAGCTGTGCTGCAAAGCAAGAATGCGAGTGGCCAAGAACTCCAATGTTATTATAGCTCGACTGGGGTACTTGTAATGAGCCGCCCCGGACTTAAGGATACCAAAATCTTGTACGTATTGGTTCAGTCGCTGCTCGATGGAATTCACGGTCTTTGCAACTTTAGATGTTGAACCCAAGTTGATTTTGCTAGAACGGCGCGATCTTGAAATGCCATGAGTAAAGCGATATACTTCTTCTTGCACTATCGCCAGTTGACATCGAGCAGGATAAGGAGCGTCGCGTTCCATCCCCGCGTTGAGCTGGGATACAATCTCGCAGTCGTAGCTGGGAAGCCAGGAGACAGATCCCCTAGTCATGCATAGACTTTTGTCTCGAGAGTACAATGACCGTAGGACTTTGGCTCGCTCTAGTGTTTCATCCGTGCTAGTATCGTGGGAAAACAGTTGTGCATGATGAATGCCCATGGTTCTTGCAAGCATACAGGCATAAGTAAAAATGAGTTCAGACCATCCCGGTGGGTCAAATTGTTGTGCTGCAACACTCTAGAGAATTGGTTAACTTCATATCGATAGAACATGAAACAGGCCATACCTACAAGCAGAATCATTGTTTGAATATTGATCAGTCTTGGCGTGGTTAGTAAGCGGGAGTTAACCAAGGCAGCTCGGCTGGGGAGAAAAGAACGAGCAAAGTCCCCAAATAGAGCATTAGACTTTTGAGCAGAGATCTCAATGCCCAACACTAGAAGGGTGATTACTTTAAAACAAATAGCCCATGCATCATCATGGACAGGATCAAATGACGGTGAATATACTCTTTCGAGATTGGCAAGGAGATTGCCCTGTACAAAAATATCGGTTGTACAATCAAGATGTTGAAAGAAATGGGCGATGGCGGCAACAGCTTGTTCCTTAGGTAGGAGATTGATGATTGATCGATCACCAAACGGCGGGAAGGGCTCGACCACACCTGCAGTATCGCATAAATTTTGTAGAACATTCTGAATTTGTACGTCTTCGGAGGCATCGCAAGAAATTATTGCATGAGACCTAAACTCATTACAAAGGTCAAAAAGCGATGAGGGTTTGCTGGGGTCAACCATATCCATAGTATCCTGGAAGTCAATGGTGTCATCATCTTTGAGCGTTGGTGAATTATTTGAACGGTAGTCCTCATCACATTCAGAACTGCGCCGGTCTTCACTGGCGAGGTTTGGGCGTGGAGATCTACTAGAGAATGGCTCTTCCCGATTCATACTTGTGAGGCGGCCAAGATGGGATTCGATAGTGGCTAAGCGGTCTTGGACGCCGCTGACACTCTCAAATCTTGAACAGAGTCAGAAATTTTAGCTTGAGGAGCGCAGTGAACACTCACAGTGACTTGAGATGGTTTATCCTCTTTGTGGGAGTTTGATAAACACATGTTATAGTATCGTCCCGTTCACAATTACTACACTGGGGCTGCTCCCGGCCACAGCGAATCTTGCGTTCTCGACAACGAGTACATGCCTAGAATAATAAATGTCTTAATAACTGCGAGCCCCAGAAAGGATTCGAAACCAGATAGAAGCAAAGCAATGAGGTGATCATGAAATCGGGATATGGGAATGTAAGTCTCATAATTATGCTCACCTGGTCGGAAGTGGAGTATTCAGACCGGTCCTGAGTACTTAGTTAGTTCTGGGTTGATAAACTTTGGGTATTATCTCACTTGTTTTTCGTGATTTGGCATTCTGAAACCAAAAAGATAGGTGTTCGAAGTTTCTTTGGCAGAGGCTTGAACAAACAGCTATACGGCTTCCAGAGATCACTAGGAGCTTCCACTATCTACAGTGAAGATGTATGAAACTATTGACTCACAAGTGAATTTACTCTTGAGAAGTGGTTAATTGGGCTTATATGTACCGTATTACCCTCTGAGATTTGCTATCTTACTGTAACATTTGGTAGATCTTCTCGAATGAATAAGCTGGTCGCTTATAGGGCTGATAATACAAACAAATTTTCCAACAATCGAAATCGCCTTTTTATAGAAGACATGGTACTATAATGTCAAATAATCTTATATTTAAGCTTTAATAGTTTAATATTACCATATAATTCAGAACTTTCCCTAGAGTTTCTACTGATATTACAGTAAATTTATTGTATAAAAAGAAATTTGATATCTTATCAATTGACTGTAGAATATTAAAAAGGTCGTGATTGATGCTATCTAAAAGCCTCTTGTGTTCTAGTAGGTTCGAAATTTGCTTCGAGCTGTTGTAAACTTCCCTGGCATTCGGTAAAGCTTCAGGTGGACGAATAGTCAAGTCGATTGCTCTTTAATCATCAATCTTAAGGTAAGAGAGGGCTTTTTTTGAAACTTTCTTATATGCTAAGTGTGCAGCCGTGAGCAGGGTTGGGCAAAGGATAAAGTATACCCGGGGTAATCCGGGGTAAAAACCCGGCGAATAACCACTCTACTCTCCTTTCACAAAGTAAAATAACTATTTTATAAAATGCTTCGGGTATTTAAAATACTTGCGGGTAATATATATTATATAATCGTTCAAAGTTTGAAAAAAAGAAAATAAAAATTATATTGAAGCGCAGAGCCGTTTCTATATACATAAGTAGCTTAGCGTAGCGTGGCACAACTACACTCGTAGAAATCGTAGAATCCATTTCGTGGATTCTACAATTCCTACAAGCAATTCAACCCTATGCTTCCTACATACCCTAGTTCTTCGAACAAATTAGATTAATATAAAATTAAAAATAGCTTCAATTTTAGACGATAACGTTAAACAATCATATAATATATATCTACAAATACCCCGAATACCCGCAAGTTTTATAAAATAACCACCCCGTAGAATCCAACAGGGTAGAATAAACCACCCGAAGAAATGAAATACCCCGACTAGGATACGGATGCCCAACCCTGACAGTGAGAGGGGCTTTTTTAATGAAGGTATTCTACTGGCCAAATGGCACAGTTTGGATATGCTGAAGAATCGGATGTACTGGCATTGAACCCCGCCCATTTCACCTTTTTTCCCCCAAGAGTTGCGATTTCAAGCCAGTGAGGCAGGGCCCAGTTAACTTTAATGAGATTTACACACCCGGATTGGGGAGGAGACTGGGATGGAGGGAAGATTTATATGTAGGAGAAGGGTTGTTTGTCGCACATATATGCTTCCCCCCAGGGATTGCAAAATCAACATATGCTCTTATGGTGATGATGATACTACTGGATATGATTGGATGATCAGATTTGAGTTGATTGGTCGGGTCGTGGGGTTTGAGAGCGTTGTGGTAAGAATCCAAGGGTTACGAGTGTGTCTCATGCACGTGTGTCTCTATCGAGGTTGTTTACCCCATGAATGTGAAAAATTATCATCTGATTGGCTTTACCCCTCTTTAGCAGTGTTGCAATTGGTATTTTCCAACAATTAGCATAAGATTCCATATCACTAGAAATATTGAATATTTCAATAAATCTGCATACTACTGCAAGTGAAGGCATACGGAAATTATTTTGAATCTAAAATGGGCATATTTGAACAGAATTCAAAGATATTCAATATTCTTTCTCAAATAGGAAATATTGCCAATGTAACTTTAGAGACTCTTTGAAAATACGTAGCTTGCGTCAGTAATGTTAACTCAATATCAGCCATCATATTACTGCCTTAACCTAATTAAAACACGGCTCTTTAGAGGCCTGTTCCGCTGAGGTGCATGGAGATCCCTCGCTTAGAGTTCAGGAGTAACTCTCTTTGGATGTGATATGATTGAAAATGGATTTATTGAAGAACATGATGACTGTAAGTTGCACTGGTAGTGTAGATGATACCATGAACCATGGGAGCGCAAACAGGGAGCATAACTGTTTACCCAAAAGTGACGTCACTCTTAAGAACTGGTTAATTGGGCTTATATAGTCATCCTTCAGGTTATCAGAAACGAAACTCTTGCTCCTATACATATTTGGGAGGCTATGTAGACTGCGAGATCGGGAAAAACTATCTTGAATGATTTACAAATACCCCGGGTTTTCGTTTCGTTCCTGAAACGAATGAAAGAAAGCAATACGTCTGACATCAGATCTCATGGGTACAGTGCGTCTGGTAGTTCTATTCCTTCGATGCACTAGCAACAAGAAGTCAAAAATCATTTTCCCACTGGGAAAAAATATCAAATAATATTGCCCAAACCATAGGCTATATGTCAAGAGAATGACTCATTTCAGGATATGTAGGAAGCATAGGGTTGGATTGAACTACATAGACCAAAGGAGGTAAAGAGGCTCTAGGAAGTGCTCTACATACATGGTGCTACCCCAACCCAAGCCCCATTAGGACTAGCTGCACTCCCCAGTCTCTCTGCAGTACATGGTAACCGTATCTTATCGTCAACACTATATCGATTTTATTCTCCGAGGTTGGATTTGTAGTATCGGCCGATTAAAATGCCGTATCTAGAAAGAACTTTTAGCCTTATCGGCATTTGTCACCGGCCCGGAGAGAGATTTGATGATGGAGTCATCCTGGCTTAGCTAAGACTCCACGAAAATGTCACAGTATCGAGGTATCACGTGGGTATGCATCATTTGACCTTAGATTACCTAGTTTACCTTTAGAACAATGAAAAAACTGTTTATATACCTACACTTACATCTATATGTGACTGAAAGCAATCCTACACGGAGGATGCTATATACTTCTAAAAGGAAAAGGGGGGGCCCTATTTTCGAGACGAATCTCTAGTCCGCTAAAATGTATTCGCAGTCTAAAAATCGACGATGAGAGAAATGCTCATAATAGTTGGAATGATAAAATGAGCTTTCGTTATTGTCTCTTATGTATGCTACTGAGAATAACCCATCATCCATTTAATCCACGCTCCAGAAATCTCGTACTCCATTTAGAACAACTTCAATTATACAAGCATGAGCCTTTTTTCATTCTCTCCACTCTTGAGCTAAAGACTCTTGAGCTAAAGCATGCTAGATGAATACAATTTGTATATTTTCACTCCACATAATATTAATGATCTCAGTGATCCAACAGAACTGAAGTGAAGGCAGACTCGACTAGTTTGTAACATTTGTACTGTGGTTTGCCAACTCAAAATAACTCAAGAAATCTACGTAGTAGAACTATACCAAAATATATAGACCAAACAAAAACCAAACGTAGAACCCGCGCCAGACATCTCGACAACTCGCGCCCAGCGCTCTATCTAATAATACAGACCTCTGTTTGACTTCTTTGAAAGGAAATTTTCAATGATGAGTACTAACCCCGCTCAAGCTTTCACATTGAGCTTGAAACCGAACAGAGCCACCCTCAAAAAGGCATACATGAGACTTGCTACTAAAGCCGATGCTCCACTAAATGCCCATACTCCATTCCATTCTAACGGCGCAGTGGTCCCGAGAATCCCACCAGCGCCGGGCCCCCCAGTCAGAACGCCCAAGGCAATAATGGCATAGCCCTGACCGATTCTTGTTCCGATCAGCGACTTGTCTTTTGTTAAAGCAACCATGCAGACAGGTGGCATGGCTATGAAGACCCCACTGAAGAATCCAATTAGAATTGAGGCAACAATTATGGCGGCTTCAGTTTTGACGGCCATCATAACGAGGAGTAAAATTCCAGAAATGCATGCTCCTGGGGTCAATATATTAAAGAGCCCAATCCTGTCAGAGAGAGCATTGGGTGCTACACGACCAAAAGTAGAAGCTGCGTTGAAAATCGCGACAATGTAGAACGCCATATCAGTGCTCGTTATGTGTTGTTCAAGTGCATAGTAGGACAGGTAAAAGAATACAATGTTGAGCCCAATAAACCCAATAAGGGTTGCAACTGTGAATAGCATGTAGGGCCAGTCTTTGAAAGATGTCCAATCCACGATTGCTCTCGGGTTTGGAGACTTGAAGCGCATCCTCATCACAGTGATGGGTAATAGAAGAGTCCCAAGTGCGATGAATCCCATAACTCGTACGGACCAGGCAAATCCAATCCGGTCAAGAAGTCGATATAAGACTATGGGATAAATTATCCCACCAAATGAAGAACCTGACGCAGCCAATCCAACGGCAAGGCCGATTTTGGTGCTAAAGTAGGTAGGCAGAACAGAAACGCAAGGAACAAAAAGACATCCTGCGCCTATTCCAATGCAGAAGCCCTGTGCTAGAAGCACCTGCCAATATTGGGTAGCAAGACTCAGCATCATATGCCCAAAGACAATCAAGAATGTCCCGGTCACTAACAACAAACGCAAATATCCCCGGTCGTATATTGGTCCTGCAAACATACCAGTCACCAGTACCATGAATGATTGTATTGAGCCGATCAAAGATATATCCGTCGATGGTTTGTTAAATAGAATGCCTGATTCGTAGTAGGTTTGAAATACCCCAAATGCATTCAAGATACCCCAAGTGTTGAAGAATAACATAAAACCGCCTAAGACGTGAAGCCACTAGACAACCAAAAGTCAGTATTTTTATTTGAGGACCCTCTGTAGGTATAGTCATGGTAGCAAACAGAATCGAATTAAGGGGGAGAAAACTTGAACTAAATAGATGGGGATTAAATAGAACACCGCACTCACAGCTTGAAGGCCACCATTTGGTGGTGGGATAGGCTCAGCTCTAATGGGGTCTGCTGGCAGCGGAACGAGCTCAGTTGTTGATGGCGACTGGGAGTCAATCTTCTCCTCGAAGGTGGAAAGACTTGGATGATGGCGCATCGTCTCCTCAGAGTTCATCATGGGAAATGATGGCGGAATCGGTAGCAGTGCTATCGGATCATTTACATGAGATAGAGCACTCATTTTCAAGTACAATGGTATAAAACTGTATCTAGAAAGGAACAAACCTACAATCGATATCTAGCTACGTTTAAAAATTGTGTAGCAATGATTGATCACCTCATGAAATGGTAACCAGAACGGACTTAAGCAGCCTGTAGTAGCCATAGTAACGAGTTGGCATGATATCTTTGCTTTCTCGGCCGAATAAGGTTATGAGCGTGTGCAACGGTGAATCACGTGAATCATTCGTTTTTAATTTCACATGATTAAGGATTTTCGGCCGAGTGTCTGATATTTGGAGGCTGAACATGGTTATTTCGAACGGGCTTCGGACACAGATGTTTTAAAGCTTTTAAAGTTTTATATGCCTGAAACGAAGTGGAAGAGTTTCGGAGCAAAAACCCCTCTGTACTGCGATCGATCACATGATCTGTCAGGTGGCCGACACGTCGTGCGGCACACAAAAATTGCATTTTAATTTTATCAGCTTCCAGTATCGCAATCGATCCAATCGTTTCAATCAGTTCAATCAGCCAATGCTCCCCTCAAGTCTACTACTTCGGCTTCAGGCTCTATGGGCATTGCCCACCCGATATTGTTTGATTGTCGGGCGTGCAGGCCACAGGGGTCACGGTCACGTTGCGCGGCGAGGCCGCATTGGGAATGGGGGAGGATAAAAGGGCAGATGCGCTGCCACCATCAATATATCTAGCGCCTTAGCAAACACAATACATATTATCTTACCTACATTTCACTCATCCTCAAGTGCTACCTGGTCATACCAGCGTACACCCTTTCAATATTTATTATTATTTAATGATATGGTCACATAAACAACATCTGTAGAATCTGAAACGTGTTTTCTTAATATAATTACCTAAATACTTGATATCAAACACCTTGCTTGAAGAAAGGAGGGGCGCATACTGACCCCCCCTTCCCTTAAATCCCCCACCTTTTAGCGAGAGGATGGTTATCGGGCTAGATTCCGCACGGTACCCGAAAACCCTTGCACTTCGTTTAGGGTTTCTCGGCCGAGTACCGACCGGTATCTGACATTTTGGAGGCTAAAAATGGGTACCAAGGTATTCCAAAAAGGAGCTTGACCTACTACTAGGTACATCTACCTAGTTGGTGATGCTAGGTACCTAGGTACTTAGTAAAACCCGAGCTGAGCTATGCTAAATTGGGACTAGCATGTAAAGCCCGTGACATTCAACCCGAGAGTCGGCAAACGGGCTCCGAAAAGGTTTGTGCAATGAAAGCTTGGAAAAGTACAGAACTGCAATGGAGATATTGCTCTATCTGATAAATGGTTAAGTATTCCTGCAATTATGATGACATGCAAGTTCAATGAACAATGACTCCCGATACCAATACCAATACAGATTCGGCACTTAGTGGGCATTGGATGCCTCGCTTGAATGTGAAGGATCTCTATTATGGATCAGGTTGTGTACAAAATCATCTATTGAAGACTCTTCCTGGACCTTCTTCTAAGGTCTATATTGTCACCGGCACATCACTTGCAACGAAAACCCCTCTAGTACAGAAGCTCGAGGCTCTGCTCGGCGAGCACCACGCTGGGACGACCTCGAATATCCGACAGCATGGACCGGTTGATGATGTTGATAAAGCTGTAAAACTTGTCCTTGGCCAAACCAACGTTGATACAATCCTATCACTCGGAGGTGGGTCGCCAATCGATGCAGCCAAAGTCATCTCATTGCGGGCCAAAGAGGACAGAGGAAGCTTTTTGACACATATAACGATTCCCACGACCCTAAGTGCTGCAGAGGTAAGTGAAATTTCTGCAGAAATTCAGGCAGTACTAATATAAGATTTAGTGCACGGCTGGTGGAGGGTTTACCAAACCAGATGGTGTCAAAGTCGGGTTCCGCATTCCACAGATGGGTGTGTCAGCCATCTTCTACGATCCGCAATATGCTCGCTACACACCAAAGACTCTCTGGCTAAGCAGTGGAATGCGTGCGATGGACCATGCAGTTGAATGCTTGTACCATCCTACTTCAGCTGAAGTACCCTGGAAAGTGTTGTCACAGTGGGCTTTCGGTGAACTTTTCGAATGTCTTCCCAAGGCCCGTGAATCCCACCCTCATGACGAAATAATTATGACAAGGTTGATGCTCGCGGCCTATGCAAGTTCTGGGCTAAAAGGTGAGAATCTTAAGGGGGGTATGGGCTTATCTCATAGCCTGGGTCATGCTCTTGGAAGTCCCTACCAAATCCCCCACGGAATTACGTCTTGCATGACGCTTGGGAAAGTGGTTCACATGAAAGCTTATGAGTCACCGGAGAATGCCAAACAAATCGCGCGTCTCTTACCCAAGATATCAAGTATTCAAACGGGCAATGATATACATGACGCAATTGAGGTTGGGAACCGTATCATTGCTCTGGTTGAGTCTCTTAGTCTGGGAATTGGTGTCCTGTCAGATTGGGGGGTCAGTAAGAATGAGATACCTATCATCGTGCAGCGAGCTTTAGCAGGGATCAAAGATGGGCCAATGTTCGATAGAGTAGAACAGTTGGTGAAAACTTTATTTTAGATACATAAACTTGCTTCTTCGAGATCCTTCCATTTGTCATTTGCGCCAAAATCATCAATTTTGGGTTGAACAATTAACCGGATTATCTTTTAATCATCCTACTACTATACTTCTTACTTTTCATGTTACAGCAATTGATAGAGCATTTTATTCGGAATGTTAAATTTGAAGATGGATCTTCTGATTGTGTTTTGTAACACATTTCACGGTGCATGGATTACGGCCTCCCGCCATGGTGGTGATCTAGGTCTTGTATTCACAAAGTTGGAACTTTGCCGATTCATAATACGCTTTACACGAATTTCGGGAGCCGTGGTCCGGTATCTATGATGCTAGTGTGATCTCGGATTGCTCACAAACTTTCATGATCAGGCCATATCAAGTATCAATACATGCAGTTTCTCTCTATTCTCACCAAGGTCTCTTGCAATAAAACCAAATACATCAATAATTTCCACAATGGCAGCTTACAATGAACCTCATGTCCTTATCATCGGTGCAGGTACTGAACAGCTTCAAAACTATTTATATCAACAACTTACTCATTTACTTTAGGTATTACTGGCCTCGTACTTGCGCAAGCCTTAAAGAAGGTGATTTTGCAAAGACAAAAACCATGAGGAGCATACTAATCCTTTGCAGGAAGGCATTTGCTACTCTATATTCGAGAAAGATGCATCACTCAACGTCCGTAGTAACGAGTGGACCATGGCAATACACGTGAGCATATTCGGTCCTTTCATTCTGACCTTCACGGTTTCACTGTCCATACATAACACGTAACTACTGACGCGGCGATATTCTAGTGGTCACTGGATCGCCTCGAGACACTCTTACCTGCAGAAGTCTATGCCAATATGGAAAAGGCCTCCTGCAACCCAGCAATTCCAATCGATGCAGGTGGAAATTACCCCATTATTCATGGGGAGACAGGCAACATCCTTGCAGGCGTACCATACAAGAAAGGGTTGAGAGTGCCACGAAGTAAAATGCGCAAGTTGTGTGGGGAAGGTATCGACGTGCAGTATGGCAAACACCTTACTGAAATCGAATTTAGTCCCAATGACGAAGGGGTGACTGCCATATTCTCCGACGGCACCTCGATTATTGGTACGGTCTTAGTTGGTGCTGATGGCACTCGCTCGAGGGCTCGTGAGATTGCTATTGGTTCGACCGAGAAAGCGGCGGTCACTGCATTTCCTATTTGGCACATGAATTTGACTGTGTGCTATGGCGATGCTGATAAGGCTCGTTACCTACGCTCAGAATTCCCTACCAGCTTTTTGGCTCTCAGCGATCGTTCATTTCATGCGTTCCAATCTATCTCCAGTATGCCAGATGGTCCTGAACACCCGGAAAGCTGGATTTTCCACCTAGCTATGGCGTGGAGGGGTGAGGCTCGACACGAACTTACCTATGCTGAACGTCTGGCCATAATAAAGGGGAAGGCTGTTGGTCTCGCGGAGCCAGCTCGCTCATCATTTTTATGGATTCCGGAAGATACCCAAGTTCACAAGGCGGATATTAGTTACTGGATTACCGAGCCTTGGGACAATCATCAAGGTAGATTGACTCTCGTCGGTGATGCTGCTCATCCTATGCCACCTTGTATATACTATGCCCCTGACTACCAGACTTGAACTGACGATTCAATCAGATCGTGGCCAAGGTCTCAACCATTGCATAACCGATATCTACAACCTAATGGAGCAGATCAAGTCAATTGTGAAAAACAAAAAGACATTGAACACAGGAATTTCTGAGTACGAAGCAGAACTCATCCCGCGTGGTTCAGAGGAGGTGAAGTGCTCAGTCGAGAATGGATTTATGCTCCATGATTGGGAGAAGGTAAAACAGAGTCCTGTTTTCACAGCTGGTTTCCGTCCGATGAAGGGCCACGATAAATGGGAGACGAATGTGAATCACAACGAGAATCAGAAGAAGGCCGAGGAGGCTCGACTTAGTGCCAGCCGTGTTTCTACTACCTAGACAAAGCAACTGGAAAATGGATCTATGGGGCTGCTTTATTAAATAGTGTTTTGTTAGGAATCCTTTTGATAACAATAGAATGGGTTTGCGGTCATTCATACTTCGTCATCGCCTCAATTACTCCAGCTCCGTCGGTGATATGTACCTCTGAGTTCCTTGTTAAAAACCTGTGGATGAGTGACTGCCCTGATCGAATCAGTCGCCTCCTAGCACAAATTTCAGAACGTTGGTTGGGCAAACAGCTTGGATGCTTGTTATAATACCTATTCAATCTAAATCTGGTCAATGGCTGAAGAAAGGAAAGTAGTCCTGGGTGCAGAAAAGACTCAATATGGATGGTGAACTATTCTATGTTACATGATTGAATCCCCAGACATGAGAAGTCAAGATTAGGGCAGTCACTGTCAAAATGGACTAATCTGATAATTCATTCCAATTCCGAATTTGAAAGAAATCATCAAATGGCACATCTTTGGCCTTGTACATGTGGACGCAATTCTCCCTCCTCACTCTTCCACAATCTTTCCATCCGCAATATGTTTCTCATACCAGCCAAATGACATCAGAGTATTCGGAGGGTCGGCAAAGTTCTTGTGATCTGGATTGACCACACCCATGTAATGCGGATCATTTTTCACATTGATATAGTCCTGAATATCTCTGAAAACAATCGTAACAAAAGCATCATTCGGCGACTTGTTGACGGATGGGAGGTTTGGGAACATCTTTTCGAGATCTTGCATGCATTCGGAGGTGGCGTGGTGCTACACAACTGATGAGTGAAAAGTTTCAAGTGAAAATGAGGGGATTCTCACCATGTTGTATTCAACAATCTTGTTTTGCACCAAAAGCTCCTTCAGATGTCCGGAGTGTTTCTCGCTGATGTACTTGTGAAAGGCATCCTCGTCCATGCCAGGCTTGCGCTTCGAGCAAATGGTAATGGAGAATAGGCCTTGTGATTTGCCCATATCGTCGATCGTGAAATGGAGTGAAATTAAATGAGATAGAGTACTGGCTGAATTGGGAGGCTAAATTTCAAATAGCTTCGCTTAAGACTGGCGTACCACTTATATTTACACTGATATAGTATTTGAAAGTGTGATCAAGAGCTAGAATGATTGATATCGAAAAGAACCGACAAGCAGATAGTGTCTCTAGTACATAGGTATATTCCGCGACCAGTGCTGCAGGACCAGGTTCACACTAATATACCTAATAAGGGATGGATCTTTCCGAGCCCCGTTTGAGATGTACTGTGGAGTATCACATGATCATTTTCGGTTTCCGAGCTCCGTTTCATCTTCATGCGTAGTACAATCTGCTTTTGATAGCTATTCAAGTAACCTCTTCGTTATCCAGATCCAGATATTGATCAACAAACATTTGCTGGGAATAAAGGTGAACGAATAAACAATGCACAGCACATAGACTTTGAATGGTCCTTGAATTAACCTTATCTCATAGCTGTGTCATTCAAAACAGGATTCCAATCTCGATACTTCTGCCTAGAGTCATTAGCCACAGTTCTCACTTCCGTTCCATCAATTCTGAACAATTCATAATATTTTACAAGAAATCATTGGGGTGGAGATGCTATTCTTTCTGCGGGTCAGTGTCATCATTTTTCTGCCAATTGTTTACATCGCTATAACCAGATTTCGGTCATACCAAAAGCTCTCCAAGTTCGGTGGTCCATTCCTGGCATCTATCTCAGACCTTTGGCTCTTGAAGGAGTCTCTAAAGCATCGCCAACATCATGCTCTAGAAGAAGCATTGAAAAAGCATGGGCCGTATGCTAGGATCGCACCTAACATGATAGTAACAAATGATCCAAATCTGATGCGTCACATGAGTGCGCCTCGTTCACCTTGGATCCGTGGAAATTGGTATGAAATCCATAAGTTTGATGCGACGACAGACAATATTTTTAGCACCACGGACGAGAAGAAGCATGCACTTCTGAGAAGTAAATTGGGCCCCGCAGTACGTTTAGATGGTAACACGCCATGATATTGATGTACTCACAAGATCCTAGTATTCTGGAAAAGGTGTTGATAATATCGAATCATCAATTGCCGATCAGATCACTGTTATGCTCTCTATGCTGCGCCGCGACCACACAAAATTTGGTCGGTCGGTAGATATGAGTAGATTATCGCAATATTTCACCCTTGATGTCTTATCGTTAATCGCATTCGGTCGAGCCTTTGGCTACTTAGAAGCTAACAAAGATCTCTGGAATTACATCTCGATCACCCAGAAATTTATACCGATGTTCGAACTCGCTTCAGATTTTCCATGGTTGCAAAAACATCTTTTTGGCAACCCTATCATTGCAAAGCTGTTGGCTCCTAAGGGTGAAGACAAAGTAGGGCAGGGGAAAATTGCAGAGATCGCACATGAGGCTATTCGAGAACGATATGGGCTCGCTTCTGATTTAGCTGAAAAGGGGAAGCAGCAAACACCTGACATGCTTGGACACTTCATCTCACACGGTCTTTCTCAGAAAGAAGCAGAAAGCGAATCTCATCTTCAGATCTTGGCTGGCTCAGAATCAACCTCAACTGCTTTCAACATGACAATGCTATACATTGTGACCAATCCTGGGGTCTATAAGACTTTACAAACAGAGATAGACAACGCCGTAGCCTCTGGAAAGATATCTTCGGATTCTGTGATTAAGGACTTTGAAGCCCGCCGACTACCTTATTTACAAGCAGTCATATGGGAAGGCTTACGCATGTGCCCACCCCTTTTTGGTCTTATGACAAAGATTGCACCTCCAGAAGGCGAAACCTTTGATGGAGTTTATTTCCCTGGCGGCACGGAAGTAGTGGCAAGTCCAACATCAGTCACGCATCGCAAGGATATTTTCGGCGAGGACGCAAACATATATCGCCCCGAACGCTGGCTTGAGGCTGACGAAGATACACACGCAAGATATATGAATACAGTGGATTTGGTTTTTGGTAGCGGTCGCTTTGGATGTCTAGGGAAGAACATTGGAATTTTAGAGCTGAATAAGGTATTCGTGGAGGTAAGTTCACGGTAAAATTCATCGTTTTCTTGCTAATTTACGATGAGTAGTTGCTGCGTAATTTCAATTGGGCAATTGTGGACCCCGTGAATCCGGTTCGAGAAAGGTTTGGGGCCGGAATCTGGATACAGAATGGAATGGATATGATTGTAACCGAGAGAGTAAAACGAGGAAAGTGAAATAGTACTAAGAATATATTATCATTCGTATGCATTTATTGAAAGCTGTACTGCATATGGAAGTCACTGGGCAAGAACCGAATTTAATCATTCCACCACCTGATCTGCACCGTCATTCACCATCCCTGGAATCATCACATCTTGATTCTGTGAGCCAAGAAATTGCTCAAGAAATGCCCATCCACTATCGTCCGTAGAATCTGTCATGCCTTCGCTCCATGACCAGTCATCGCTTTGAGATGGTACCATTGTTTGCCAGTAAGCTTCAGAGGTTTCGACCTGGTCATTATGGAAAGGTGTTTGAGTGACAGATGTCCTACCGTTGTTATCATAACCGCATTTCAAAGTCGTGGCTTCAATAAGCCGTCGCACCTTGTTAGTATCCTGTCGTCTAGAAGATTGTTCTTGTAATACAACATTCGCATCCTGAAGAAGATTTAAAGATGCCGTAACGTCAACAATCGTGATGATCGTGGATTCATCGGTATGCTGTTTGGTATAGCAGATACATAAACATATTGCTGTACAAGCAAGTAGGAAATCATGCCATGTTAGGCTGCCCAGGAACCAACGCTCTGTTTCTAGCTGTCCACCTGGTTCAAATTCTTTGTACATATCCAGAAAACGTGTTACGAGATCTGTCGCAGAAGTATAACATATTTGAAGACTGCTTGTTCTTCCCCGAGCAACGTATTTTCGATGTAGCACACAGAGAGACTTATGATAAATAAAATATACGCAAAGTCGAGTGACTGTGACAGATGGAGAATCAACAATCGAGTCCTCCATGGATCGAGCTTGAAAACAATGAGGAAGATCTGCAAATGTATCTCGAATCTCTTTATCGATCGCTTCGAGCTCTTTCTGAGGTCTATCAAATGCAGCAAGAGTGTGGCGAATAACCTTTTCGAAGACCATCATAAGTCGGTGCTTTGCAATGTAAAAGAGCAATTCGGTGGGCTCATTTGGAGACCTAGCTGGTGGCAATTGTAGAGTGTCTTCATCAAAATCGGAGTCCAAGAGATTCGTGGGTGGTCTGGTGTCCCAAGTAGGATATTGAATATTGCTCGGCAGTCCAAGTTGAAATGAGATGAGCATATCAAGCTGCATACACAACGACCAAGTTCGTCGGCGCATCTCGCCCTCGAACGCGGATATTTTCCCTCGAGATCCGTTGGCATCACGATGATAGCCCATAATTGTTGCCATGCGAACGATTATACCGAGGATAATTGCCACATCCGGACCCAAATCAGCACCCCTTAAGCATTTTGCATGAGCATATAAGAGTAGTGCCTCCACAGAGAATTTTTGAGGTCGATGATACGCTCCAACCACCAGACAATGAGCAGCAGCTGTACCAAATCGATAGGTCAGCTTCTGCTCATCTACATCAAGACTGGGAGACAGAAGTCTTGTAGATATGTCAAGAACCGAAAATAGGATCGATGCCCATAATGGCGAGGCAGAGGCAGGATTGTCCCAGAACGCCTGATAAAGGCGGCGAAATTGTGTAGTATGTAAAAATGGGGCAGAAATGATCTTTGTTCTGAAATAAGCTCCAACCAAGCGATCAACCTCTTGTCTGGGAGGAAGAAACTGTGAAAGTACTTGATGAAATAGTAACGGTTTCTTTGCAGAACCAAAGAGTACTTCGTCTCCATCACAAATGCTAGGATCCGTACTATTGTTGACATCGTCATGATCTCTGAGTACATTGCGAAGCTCGTCGATATCATCCAGCATTGCGGACCAGTGGGTTGCTCCCTTGTGAAGAGAATCACGAGATATCTCAACCATACCACTTTGTGTGGGCACCCCATGGTCTGTAGAAATGTTATTGGAGCGCGAGAGGTCCTGTACCAATTGCTCTAAGTGTTCTAGTCTTGCTTCAGCCTGTATTAGGTTCTGGTGGTGGTGGTGATTCTGCGCTTCCAAGTTTCTAGCATAAACGCATGATGTAGCCTCATCTCTGCGTACGCAGGAACTGCATGGAATCCTGCGATCGCATTTCAATTTTCGCTTTCGACATTCGGTGCAAGCACGCAGCTCACGTTGCCTCGTAATTCGACGCGGTTGCATGGGGTCTATCGATGATTCCATTATTGCTTCATTTCGTTCATTTATTGTTGAGGAATATTTTTTAAGAATGTAGTGTGAGCGTGAGAGTGAGCTATAATGACATCTGACATCTGTAGTAAGATATTGGGGTTATATTATATAGCCACCCCTGACTATTTGCTACGGTTAAGAATACTAACGACCAATAAGGTTAACCTTACATAATACATTTAATACACATACGCGTCACTCATCCCCAGAGGGTTAACTATTAAATCCATTGGTAGCTTTATTGTTTTATCTATTATTCACTGGTACTCCTACTCAGAAATCCTCGCCAGACCCAGGGCCTCAAGTTTCTCAATCCTCTATTTCACTTTAGCCATATCTTCAAACTGCTTGACCATCGCTTCTGTCAATGGCACGGTTGCAAATCTCTTCAAAGCTGCCATGTTAACTTCCGGTGTTAATGTTTTCCCATCCCCAATCATCTCCTCTAGAACCTCAAAGTAACGGACGAAGAAACCTGGAGTGATGGTATTGATAAAGACTGCCTCTTCATCAAACGGATTACTGAATTTGTGGGGTAATCGGATCGGTACAGTAACAAGTTCTCCTGGTCCAGCATCTAAATGACCTCGGCCAGGGGAGTGGAAGCGAACTTTTCCTTTCTATTGAATTCAGAGTCTGAGGTATAAATTTGAAAGTGGGATCAACTTACAGTCACATAAAACCCTTCATCGTGCATTTCGTGGAAATGAAAGACGGGACCATCACTATGTGGCGGAATCAAGCTTTCGATGATACACAAGCGATATTGTGTCTGCGAACCATCTTCCAGGATACGGTATTTATCTAAAAGTGTCAATTGAGACACGTTATGGAAACCATATTATCAATTATTACTTACATTGTCCCAGACTTCTCCAGGGTATTTTGCTCGGGGAAGCATGTCCGATGGTGAGAGTTTGTGAGTAGCTATTAGTCCCCTTGTCGACAACTCCTTCCATCTTGACGCCGTTATTATTTAGGTAGGAGCGTTGAAGGTTAATTCGTGTAGGGCTGATATCTGAAACGTGTTGTCGTCCATTTTATGTATAATCATGGCAAGTATATATACCTTGAATTGCACAAATGGATAATCTGTTAACGGCCTCCGGATAAGATTTGGAGGGTATGACGTGAGCGCTCAGTTAGTACAATCGTTCGAGAATATTGAGCTGTCATAGGCTGATCGGAATTCGGAAACCGAAAGGCGAGGGAAATAAGGAACTATCCTGTAAAGGAATATCCGGGGGCCAATTAGGCTGTATAGGACCTAGGAAAGTGCGCATACGCTATGCCTGTTTTAGATATGAGCTGACGTCCCAAGTTTCAAATTTATCGATTGGCAAAGTGTTGCAATACCTATATGTACATTTCTTACAGTCCAAAATTATTTTGCTTGTGTACTGCCAATAGTACCGAAGGAGCTAGCTGACCTGCCGGACCCGGAAAATCAACTCTAGCCTGTACAATTCAACCAAATCTTTTAATAAATAGACTCTACATTAGTGAGCAAATGTGTACTGACCTCCGCCACCTGCGGTGTCAAGGTTGAAGGAATTTGAAACAGTCGATTTTAGGTACAAATTAACATGAGAAGGTTGTCACTAACGCCAGGCCTAGTAACATATTGAGATCCTGCAAGCGACTAAAATATTGTAGTGCTGCCTCTAGCATCTTTTTTACAACATTTTCATAGCTTGCTCACCCTCCTTTAACACCTGCTGTGCCTTCTCGATCCTTGTCAATATCTCCTCTGTACTTTTTTCTGTTTCTGCAAACTCTTTTCTCAGAATCCCGGGAACTTTCGAGTCTCTAGGGATAAATGCCGCTTTGAAAGGAAGTGGCGGGGAGTTGAATCCCGATACAAAGTTAAAGCGACCGACGTGAGCCTCAACTTTCTTTCCATCTATAGTATCCCAACCCCTTTTGATGTCATACGCCCAGAGCATTCGGGATACATTGATCATCATTGAATTGTTACCAACATATTGGCCTGCAATTCGATGTTAGCAAAATTGTTTCACCTAGACGAAGAATTGAACACATACCAATACATTTACGACGACCGAATCCAAATTGCGAGTAGGGAAGGTCAGGATTCTTTACAAACCGTTCCGGCTCAAAGGAATCGGGATTAGGATACATTTGTGCGTCCATAGAGATGGCCCAGTGTCCACCAATTACTGTCGCGCCTTTTGGGATATGATAGCCCATATATTCATCGTCGGCGGTTATTGCGTGAGGCACACCGCCCGGGAGAACTGGACGCCATCGATGGACCTCTTTGATAAATGCGAGTAAGTAAGGCATTTTCTCCGTATCCTCAAAGGTGGGTAGGCGATCACGGCCAACTACCTCGTCGATTTCATCTTGGAGGATCTTGACTTTTTCAGGATGAAGAATGGCGGCCATTGTGAAGACTTGGAGGGTCATTGTGGTTGTATCAGCGCCAGCTTCGTATGTATTACCGATGACGTATGATAACTGGGTATCTGTGAGATCTTTGTGCTCCTTCATGGTAAGAATATCCTTACACCAGTTGTAACCCATTCGCTTCGCTGCTGGCTCTCGAATCTCATTGAAAAAATCGCGTTCCTCATCACCGAGGAAGTCGGCAATCTTCTTCCAAGGCTTCATGAAACTTGGAAGTTTGTCCAGGAAGGGTAGCGAGTCAACAATCCAGTTGGTGATGAAAGCCTGATTCAGGTTGTCCATAATTCTCTCTACCCCTTTAACTTCATCTTCCTGACCCGTAGGCATACGTTTTCCATATGCGAGGGCAAACGTCAAACTTGAAGAGTAACGATGATAGCGTTTGAAAAAGTCATCTTTGGTGAGAAAATCAGAGACGAGTTGCTTACTCTCCAAGTCCTGTAACTCTCTGTATGTATTTGACATCCGCGGGCTTAAAAAGGAACCTTGCAAACGGCGGTAGCCACGCCATTGCTCGCCATATGGCAAAATCAGAGACCGATTGCCCTGGCTAATGCACTCCCCGACCATAGTGAAAGCTGGCCGTGAGCTATAGATGTTGCTTCTTTTCTCCAGAAGGTCGCGTGCAACCTCATATGTGCCAAGGTAGATAACGGTGCTTAGACCGTACTGCATGCTGAATATGGGCCCATATTTCTTGTGCATCTCAGTCTGAGTGAGCCATGGATGGCTTTTTGGCATTTCCAGAAGATTACCAAGAATCGGTATACCCTTAGGTCCTGGTGGTAGGCGTCGACGAAAGGCATAATAGCGAATTGAAATGATGAATAGTGCTAAGATCGAGAAGCCTGTAAGCAAGAGAACAACCCGTGCTACTAACATCATGGTTTGGGTGGTCAGGATGCTAGTTTTGCTAATATATCCACTCATGATTGTTTATGAGTTTTGATCGAGAGCTCACCAGTTTAGAAAGATAGTGTTTGAACTCTTTACTTTCCATGAACCAGATGAAGAAGCTTATGTATGTACAGTCATCTCTCTATAAATCCTATAGTTCCATCGCAGATGTCCTCCGATTCGCCTTGACAGTATAGAATGTTTTATTAGCAGAATATTGAATATAACCAATCAAAGACTGAAGCCAAACTAGGCCGGAGCCCTGGAAGCTTAGATTTAGATATGATTGCTATGGATATTCTCATCTCTAGCACACCAAATCGGGTTCCGACTTGCCGAAATTTCTGCAGGCTGCATACTCGGAGATCGGATCCCGTGCAATGTGTGAGCAGCCACTAAAGTACCATCAGTGTCTCGGCACTTATGTAAATAGTTAAGTCCGCTTAACTCCGTCTGAGTTATCCCTTAACCCCTCCTCAGCCTTCCCACCGCTACCTACAATCGACTTCAATCTTTGAATTTGATTTTCACTAACAATCAATACCAAACAAACACGGAAGATGTCGAATATTCTCGTCGTGGTCAATGCTACCGGTCAACAAGGCAGTTCTGTAATTAACGCTGTCCTCAATGATTCCAAATTGAGCAAGGAGTATTCTATTCGAGGAACAACTCGCGACCCAAGCAAGAGTAGTGCACAGGAGCTCTCAAACAAAGGAGTCGAGATTGTCAAAGCCGAAGTTGAAGATTATTCGTCCCTCAAAAAGGCTTTCGAAGGAGCTCACGTCGTTTTCGCCAATACGGTAACTATCTACGATGGCCACACATATGAGCATGAAGTAACCCACGGTCGTGCTCTCGCCGATGCAGCAGTTTCTGCGAATGTGCCTTTCTACATATATTCCACCTTACCCAACGCTGGAAAGAATTCTGGTGGCAAGCTTAAGAATATGGGTCACTTTGACGGCAAAGAGGAGGTAGAGCAATACATACGAACTCTTCATATGAGGAGCGCCTTCATTGCACCAGGCTCATTCATGTCAAATTTCCATACAAACATGAGACCACACCCAGCTGGTGACGGCTCCTACATTCTAGCCAACTTCGTTACTCCAGAGACTCAAATGCCCTTAATCGATACGGCCGGAGACACGGGCAAGTGGGTCGCAGCTATTCTGGACGATTTTGATACATACGGAGGCAAGGTGCTATGTTGTGCTACGGCGCTCTACAGTTTCAAGGAAATAGCGGAGGCTATAAGCAGAGCGTCTGGGAAATCAGTGGTTTACTCGCAATTGCCGAAGGAAACTTTCCGTGGATTTCTCCCTGAAGTGGCGAGAGATCACCTTGCGGAAATGCTTGAGTACTTCCAGGACTTTGGGTATTATGGCGAGGATACGAAGAAAAAGGTTGATTGGTCATCTAAGCAGGCGCGCGGAAAATTGACGACACTAGATGAGTACTTGCAACGAAACCCTTTGGGCTTGTGATTAGGAAATGCGGATTTCGGAAGGAAAAGTAGTATCGTCTCTGGGTAAAGAGAGAAAGAAGGGAAGACGGCAATCTTTGGGCTCTGTAACGCGCTGTAGAATCTACAAGATCTCAAGCGGGGAATTTCATTAATCAATACACAAGTAGTTTGGGAAATCTAGGCGATCTCGAATGCAGTTTACCATAACCGACTCGATTTGGTCTCCTTTTCTAGATTATCGATTGACTTGGCAGAAATGTATCCAGGGAGTATTCAAGGAGCACAGGCAGTTTAGTAACTTAGGTCGAGGTCTTAATCGGAGTCTTGCAGGGATGGGAGTAGTGTAAGTTAGTATTATGGTGGCTGATATTGAGGCCTGTTATACCATATTAATACGTATAAACGGTGATATCAACCACGATCGTAAATATTGAGTTCATGACGTAATATTGAAGATATACTAAAATACTAGAATTCGATGAATTCGATCTATTTCTTCCAAAACAGGCAATATTGAAGTTATGTTTATTGGAATTTACCGAATTCCAGTATTTTGATACATTTTTAGTGATATGCAATATTGTATAAGATACTCAATGATGCTGATAATATAATATCTAATATCAACTATTGAAATACGTGATATGAAATGCGATAGGTCTCACCAGAGTGGAGCGTATACAAAATACGCCGCACACTACGCCCATCACTGGAGTCTTGGGCGCCGCAGCCCGAAATCCAAATCAGTATCATGTAGTTTTTAATTATATTAACAAACATGGTCATCAGCCTCCCAAAAACCAAGCAGCGTTGGGCTTGAGTTGTAAATTGCTTTTATTTTATCACAAGAATGGACAACTGCATAAATCGCTTCCTTCTAGGTCCGATAGAGAACATGGAGAACAATAGCATTACTCAATTGGCAGGTGAGATTCTTCTTGAATGTTGCTCGATGGAAAGGAATTGTCGATTATATGGAACCCCTCAACCAAATCTAGCAGCAGGTGCAAGTAAAGAATTTTGGTCGGAGGGATTGCCAGAACTCACCGAGTCACGAAAAAAAACGCTTGGCATCTTGAGTAGACTTGCTACTCTTCTACAAGGACCCCATGACTTTCTCCATGAATTTGTAGCGCCATCTTGGGATCACGGCGCCCTTTACGCATTTCTTGAGTCAAAGCAGCTCGAGTTTATCGCTTCATCTGGAGGACAGGCATCCCTATTCAGCCTTTCAGAACGTTCTGGGGTGCCTAAAGACAAACTGGTTCGGATTCTTGAGCTGCTTCGTTGTAGGGACATTGTTCATGAGCCGAGGAACGGCATTTTCAGTTTGACTGCTATATCTGAGGAGTTGTTACATGACGGAGACTTCAGAGCTTGGGTTGAATTTCAGTAAGCATGTACCATCTTAGTAAAAAAAAGTCCCGGGCTATGAATCATTTGTGATAACATAATAGACTCTTCGAGACACGAATCGCCAGTGCCCACCTCTCTGAGACGCTCCTTACTGGCCCCAATGATTATGCTGAAGGCATATCCGGGTTCAAGCAAGGGTATGTTACACTCTGCAATATCTCTGATTTGTCTTGTTAATTCGCATCGCAGATTCGGCGCTGAGATGTATGACTGGCATGCGGATCATACAGAAAATCGAATTCGATTTGTTAAAGCAATGAAAGGGGTTTCCAAGGGTAAGCTTAATATAACCCTCTTACAATGCCAAGTTTTCCCATACTTATGTGTGAATAGCTCTTGACCCCGCGGACTCTCTTATTCGAGGATGGTTCGACCACAAAACCTCTGCTTCGAAGAACACTAAAGTCATCGAGATTGGTGGAAGATATGGATTTGGATCGGTATCACTTGCTGCAGAGAAATCCGATCTTTCGTTCGAAATCCGCTGCGATTCACAAGATTTTCTAGATCGTGGCGAAGCACTTATTGATCCTCATACTAGAGGACGAATAGCATTCACGCATGTCAGATCGATTTTTGAACCATGTCCAGCGAGCGACTCAAGTAGTGTTTTCGTATATCTGATGCGCAATTTGTTCTGGAATTGGACCGATGATAATGTCATCAAGCTTCTGCGGAGCCTACTTCCAATTTTGAAAGCCGCACCAACATATATCCTTATTACGGATGGTGTATCACCATTGCCGAAAGATTTCCCACCTCATGTTGAGATCGCTTATAGAAGACGAGATATAACCACCATGGCAATGCACAATGTGAAGCAGAGAACGCAAGATGAATGGCTAGATGTATTTTCCCAGGTTGATCCGGCACTTAAGGTAAATAAATGTTTCTTTGTTTTTACTTTCTCGACGACACCTAACGTCAACGCAGGTAAATACGACTTTCAAAAATAGTTCGCACGTATATAAAGGATTGTGGGAGCTCACCTTTAATGCTTGAATGCTTGGAGTATGAGTGTGCAAATTGAGCTCAAACTTGGATGTCACTACCACCCCGTATGGAGGATGCTTCACAAAGGGAAGCGATTATAGGGCCTTATAGGGTATAAGCGCTATCATAACCCCTGAAATTTACGTGCTTGGACTCAAATTGAGGCTAAACGAGCCTATAGAAATCAAAACTTATCAAAACTAAAATCAATTCTAATCTCGATCAAGTAAAATTATAGGCACCATTAGCCTGTTCAGGCACTAATTTACAGGGCCCAGGGCTGCGAATATGAATCGACATAATTTGCTTGGATTATAGCGTACTATAGCGTATATACCCTGTAAGGCACTAAAGTCACATCGCTTTTCCTTCGTACAGTACCTAAGAACAAGACATCTGGAAAAGTTTCAGTCGGAAGTTATTCTTATCTCAGCGATGAATGCCTAGATTATACATACACTGAATACTAGGCCCCATTAAGATGAATTATATTATGTTCTTCCAGATTATTGGCTTTAACATAGGTACCTAATCATTGTATATATACCTACCTATGCATATGCCGGTGTTAGTCGGTGTTAATCGGAGCTGGTCGGGGCTGGAGCCCGAGCAAAATCCAGATGGCTATCAGTATAAAAGAATCCTTAACTTGAGATACATAAAGTAAATTGATTACTATGTTGTCGTTGTTATCCTTAAGGTACAATAGCAGTGTTGAATCCAGAAAAATAAAGATGTCCGGGACTTCTAGCGATTTCAAAGTTTTGATCATAGGTGGAGGTAATCAAATCATTACTTAGAAAGCCATACTTGCGTTCGAGACTTTGCTAAAATGATTGATATTATAGGAAACTGTGGCCTTGCATTGGCTACTGGGCTAAAGAAAGTAGGTTTTAAATATCGTCTTACTTGTCATCTTGAATCCTTCAACGCCATTATCGTCGCCGTTGTCGTTATTGCTGATCGATAATTCCATCTTTATAGGCTGGAATCAGTTATGCCATCTTCGAGCGGGATAGTGAGCATGATTTTCTCCACCGTCCTCGCGATTGGGGTAATTAGTAATTTCATCTCTCATCTTCTTGATGTTTATATCCACATTTATTAGCCACCCTCTGACGATTAGCCGCAAGGGATGTTGCTACACTGGGGAACGGAATACTTGGAAAATCTCCTACCTGCGCACCTTTGCACACGGATTAAGGAGCCTCGATGCAATCCACATCTAGATACATCTGGTAGCATCCCACCTGTCCCTTACGTCAATGCAATTACCGGAAAACTTCTGGCCGAAATCCCTGTGCAAGGCCTGAACCGTGTCTCAAGAATGAAACTGCGCCGCTTTCTCACAGAAGGTGAAAACTTGAACATTCAGGTGAGCCACTCGACACACTTATTACCTAGGTACTTAGAGAATGTTTCTAACTGCATTGAACAGTTCGGCAAATATCTCGACAGAATAGACATTGACGACGATTCAATCAAAGTCACCTTCAGAGATGGTACTACCGAGACAGGTAACATAACAATCGGTTGTGATGGTTCACACTCGAAAGTGCGAGAATTTTTAGTCGGTCATGAGGTTGCGCAGCTGGAGCCAGTTGATCTTACTATGATCAACTTTCCTCTGGGAGGCTACACTATTGACGAGGCTCGACTCCTGCAAACTATGCACCCTGTGTTCAAAATTGCTGCACATCCAGACAAGCCAGGAAATGGTATATTAGCAGGTATAAACCATAGAACCCTATCCCAAATCATGATAGTAATAATTCTGCTGTAGCTCTTAACATCGCCGATCCAGAGGATCCAACAAGTTGGAAATTTCAGAATTATATTGGCTGGTGGGGTCCACCATACGCCAAGGACCTAGAAGACCCCGAGATACGAATGAAGTTTTACAAATCTTGGGTCTCTTCATTTTGTGAACCCTTTCGAACCGGTGGTTTGAAACTTGGCGATGATTTCATTTTGCCTGTCTATCCCGGACAACAATGGGCACCAAAAATGGATTGGAATAACTATGGTGGTAAGATTACACTTGCGGGAGACGCAGCACACTCTATGGTCCCTCGTAAGTGAATAGTATATCAATTCTACTCCTAAACTTAAGCTACCCGATGTTACTTTCTAAACTAACTTCTGCTCAGAACGAGGCCAAGGTCTTAACAACGCCATAAAGGACGCATCCGATATCGTCGATGCGATTAAAGCGGTAAGGTTCGATGGTATTGCACTGGAACAAGCGATCGCGACATACGAATCAGAAATGAAGCCCCGTGGCGTTAAGGAAGTTGGATTATCACTAGAACAAGCTCTCAAGGCCAGGGACATAAGCACTCTTAAAGAGAGCCCGGTTTTCAAAATAGGATGGCAACGAGGTGCAGCCGAGACCACAGATTTGACTCCAGTCCCAGCCTCAGCTAGGGCAATGTTTTGAGCATCCCAGTTGTTTGAGAACATATCGAGGAGTTATGTCGTGACTAGGTTAATGGGTCGATGAGCAGACCTCTCCACTTTGGCCTCGCTTGGTCGTGTTCGTAGGTAGTCAACTTTTGAAAATCGAATTACAAATATCAAATTTTGGTGAAATAGTGGATATCATCATTCATCCGATATCTCCTTCACAATAAAACATGTTTCGTTTACATATCAGTTCAGTGTGAAACTTATTTTAGTAAACTATCCAGTCTCCCTAAGAGTATACTAGTAGGAGACTAAACTGATTCTATCTACAAGAAAGCAAAGATGTTTTTCTCACACCTTCGTATCAGTACGTACATTTAAAATGTCTGTATTTGGATGAGATAGTGATTGGATGTGATTCTCATAATCCTTGGTCTAGCGAAACGGACCCCCTAGACTCTGAAGTTTCTAGATTAATGAATACCCCGCATTGGTTATAAATACACGATTTCCCCACTGGTGCTGATTCTAGTAAGGATAGGCAAACATTTCTCGGCTCCCGAGTGCCGAGTAGGGAGGTCCGACATGATGATCCGGAAATCACATACATAACCATGCAAGCTAACAGTGTATATTGATTCACTCTTAATAAACCGAGAATGCACTGAAATTTCAAGAGAAGCTGATACTAATTGCAGATATCCGATGACTCAAATCACTCACGCCACATGGATACTCCTGGGACAACGCTGGTGAAGGTTTTTGAAGCTGCTACCATTGTCGTATGATACAGACACACTATATACTCCGCCATAACACTGATCTAATCTCTTTCATAGGTCACCGTTTCAATAATCGGCCACCTTATTTACAACATATTCTTCCATCCTTTAAGCAAATATCAAGGTCCGAAGCTCTGGGCAGCCACACGTATTCCATGGTGCTACAATCAGTACCAGGGAAAATTGCACTATCGGGTTCTAGAACTCCACACAAAATATGGCCACGTAGTTCGTGTAGCACCAAACGAACTCTCATACACCAGCGATTCGTCCTGGAAGTCGATATATGGACATCGTAAAGTGGAAATGGCTAAGGATCCCATCTTCCGTTTACATACACCCACCGGCGTGCAGAATATCCTCGTTGCTAATAGAGATACACACACTCGACAGAGGCGACTGCTTTCTCATGCTTTCTCAGAATCTGCTCTTCGCGAGCAGGAATCTATCTTACAGATATATGCTCGCAAGCTACTGGATCAACTCTCTCTTGAATACAGAAAAGGCCCATTGAACATAGTCGCATGGCTAACATTTGCATCCTTCGATCTCATTGGCCATATGTCTTTCGGTGAGGACTTTGGCTGTCTTGCGAAAGGCGACTACGTCCCATTTGTCCAAGCCATCTCAGCGATGGCATCTGAACTTACATTCAACCAAATGTGCAAATATTATGGCATCATGGGAATTCGACAGTGGCTCACACCCAAAGCTGTTATGGGGCAACGAAAGAAACATATTGGAACAGCTATGGAAACAGTCAAGAGGCGTATCAAGAGTGGCTCTGAACACCGCGACTTCTTGCATTACATCCTTTCGGCTAATGATGAAAAGGGAATGAGTTCAGACGAAATCAATGTCAATGCCTTCTCAATTAGCATTGCTGGGTCCGAGTCAACGGCTACTGCTTTATCCGGCGCAACGTTTCTTATACTTACACAAAACCGAGTTTACCAGCAACTTATAGACGAAATCCGGTCCGCTCACAATACGGAAGACGAAATCACACTCACCAGTACAAGTAAGCTTATGTACCTAGAAGCTGTTATCACCGAGACACTCCGAATCTACCCGCCTGTCGCAATTACACTTCCACGTCGAGTGCCTGCAGGAGGCGAAACAATAGATGGATTCTACGTGCCCGAAGGAACAACCGTAGGCGTAAATCATTACTCAACTTATCATCACCCATCGAACTTCTACCAAGCCGAAAAGTTTCTCCCGGAGCGATGGCTTCCCGAAACTCGAGACTTGCCACCATTTGATAGGGACAAGAAGGAATGTATGCAGGCATTTTCATACGGGCCAAGAAACTGCCTCGGGAAGAATATCGCAAGAGCGGAGATGAGATTGCTGTTCGCGAAGCTGCTTTGGAGATTTGACTGGAAGCTTGAGGAGGGACAGGAGGACTGGAAGGCGCAAAAGGTTCAGGGATTTTGGCAGAAGACTCCTTTGATGTGTACACTTTCACCAGTTGATAGGAGTCAAGATGATATATGAAAGGTCCAATAATTTGGTGAGGGGATAAATAAGAGCATAGAGTTTCAATTGAGTTCTTGTCACGCAAAATGCACCCATGGTCCCCTTATTGATCAATAATACCAAAATAGTTGCTATGAGACTATTCGAAGTGTTAGCAACACTTCACGTAATATATTCTGTTAAAAGTGGAGATATCACTTACATTTGTAAAGGGTAGAATTATCGTATTGAAATTGTATAGTTGCAGGTTATAAAGTCAAGTTAAAGTTGACTTTTAATCAAGGCAAATGATATTATCTAGATACCTAGCCCTCATTAAATTTCCATAGTGCTATTCTATTGTATACTTAAATATGCTAAGTTACCTTCAACATAATCATTGTGGCGTACCTGGGTGAAATATTGTAAAGAAATTATAAGATCAAAAGAGGACCATGAAGGCCTTTTAAGAGATTTTGACGTGTGATGAAAACATTTAGTATATAAGCTTCTACTCAAAATCCACCAAGATTAGATCTATTACTGCACCTTGAGTTTCAATGGGTCGCACAGGATAATATGCGCCAAGAGTGTTTCTATTCAAAATAAGCCGGCAAAGAGCAGTTAAAATACAACAAAACCATCCAATCTCTGAAGATATCTAAATCTAAAATGCCAATATCAAATCTAGTGAGCTGCGAAGCTGAAGAATCTAGTCTAGTAAAGGAAAAACGCATCTATTTTCCGCACATCTAGCAGTCTTGCTTCTTGATCAATTGCGCAGCATGATATGCGTACGCGTAAACTGTTGCCAATGGGTGGCAAGTAGGTAGTTTTGGAAAAGTGGAGGAATCAATGACGCGGATACCGTGAAGTCCTTTGATTCTCCAAGTTTTGCCCTCTACTGCACTGCCGAGAGCCACGGTACCAATCTATGTTTCATTAGAATCTATTTTAATTTGGATGAGCAAAAGTTTTGATAGGACATACAGGGTGATGGAAAGTCAATGCCGCCTTTTGGATCGCGGCCCAGAGATCCGCGTCAGAAGTGACATTCTTTCCTGGATAGAGTTCTTCGACAATATAGGGCGAAATTTCTGGAGATTGGAATGCTTCGCGCATTTGCTTATATCCCCAGAGAATTGCAGCTTTGTCACCTAATAACGCAAAAGTTAGCTTTGCAATCGCAAGGGGGCTTGACGTAAGCCCGACGCTTGAATTTCTTATGGACAATCGAAATTGAGATGTAGGTGAAATTCCATACCTGCGGAACCAAAATAGTTCGAGTAAATTAGCGGCGCATCACGATAATCCGCTGAAGCAAGTTTCATATATCCCGAGTCTTGAGGCTGTGCAACCGCCACAAATGGTGATACGATACTGATGTTGGGTGTACCGGAAGATAAAGTAGAGGAAGAGTACTGGTACATCAATTGTGCACGATCAGCTGGCAGGGAAGGATGGAAAGTGTCATTTACGGCTGAAAAGATAGAGTCAGGGATCCGTTGGAGAGCAAAGGATATACCGTTAGGGACACCAAGGGGACCACCATTAGCACCCCCGGCATTTTTATATTCGCTTTCGGCGATGGCCGCGAAGGTTGCATTTTCGGTATATTGCCAGAGCGTCTGCACGTCGGGGGTAACTGAGAATTCCATATATGCGCAGTGATGGTCATATCTGATTTAATTTAGTATTGTTGCTTCTGGTTCAAATTGGAATCACTTACAGATTCTGCCCGATCTCAGGAACATTAGCGACAACTGGGATACCAAGAGACTTGAGTTGATCTGCAGGACCGACACCAGAAAGCATGAGAAGCTATAGTGGATGTTAGCAATACCTCGTTACCAATAAGTGGCAGTGTTAATTCTCACCTTGGGACTATTCAAAGCTCCTGCTGTGAGAATGATCTCCTTGGCCTTGAGTGTGGTGATTTCGTTTGTCATTGGATTGACATAGGTAACTGAAGTTGCAGTTTTGCCTTTGAAGCCAATCTTCGTTACCTGAGCATTGTATATTTGTTGGACATTTACACGACCAGCCATTTGCCAACCATAAGCTTGCGGTGCATAATCTCTGGTTCTGTTCGAGGCCCGAATAGATTCGGTTCCAGTTGCAACTCCAATGCCAGTACCGTCATTAAGGTCAACCCAGGGAAGTTTCAGCACACTTAGCCAAGAACTGATCACGCTAAGTGTGAAACCCCCAAGGTTAGAATTGGGTGATGTGATCTCAAGTGGACCGCTACCATATGCTGAAGTATTGACATGTGGATTATAGTCTAATTCAACTTCCTCAAAATGAACGGTGGATTTAAAGTCTTCATAAAAATTGTCCCATTTGAGACCTTCATCTCCGCTGATTTCTGCCCATTCGTCAAATACTGAAGGGGCACCACGACACATCCCTAGATAGTTGATGGCATGACCTCCACCAAACCCACGCCCTTGAGCTAGATCTGGAGCAAAACCATTGAGATTAGGATCTGGCTGAGACGTGTAATTCCAGGAGTACTGTGTGTTCAATAGTTCAACAGCATAACCCGGAGTATCAACAGCTTGGACACCATTCGTATCTGGTCCGGCTTCAAGAAGTACGACCGAGATATTTTGGCTCTTGGATAGCTGCTCTGCAAGGACAAAACCAGCTGGACCACCACCTATAATAACATAATCAGGCGTGGTGTTGTGTTTTGGTGGTTGATTCGGGGATGGTCGATAAGAGGAGGCTTGAGGGAGTGCACTTGTGAAGGGGATATATGTCACAAGAGCCAGTAAGGCTGCTTTAGATACTGCCTGTAGTATCATTTTGCTAATTTGACGTTTCTGATTGTATAAATGAGATTTAGTTGCGAAACTTGGACCGTTTGATTCGTATGAAAGAGTAGAAGTATGATGTCTGATATTCGAAAACAGAAGAAACCTACACGATTTATATATTTGGCCATCAAATTCCTTGCCTTAAGTAGAGATCTAAGCCGCATTCTAGATTCTCACAATACGATTTACATATTTGGCCATTCAATCCTCTGCCCTGAGCAGAGAACTCAGCCGCATTCGAGATTCTCACAACCGCCATGTTGAATACTAAGCTTTCTGACAGGAGCACCTGTCAGGTACCACACGTGGAAACCACGAGTTGATTTGCATTGCATTACATTGCATTGCATTGCGTATCAATTTGCATAAACCCGATGTTGGTCAACCTAAAAGTGTGATAATAAACATAAGCATATAACGTGACAATACAAAAGGGGCTCGGGTCCCGGGATGCGATTTGTAGTAACCTTCTCGGCCGAGAAACCCTGAGAACTTCCACAAATGAACAATCGACTTGTAACTTACCAGGCTTCAATCCTTGGAGGCCAAATCTTTTAAGTATAATCATTGAGAAGCTAACATGAAGCAAAGGATTCCAAAATCCTTCACAACTCCAGGACACAGTAAAGGCCATTATTAGTCTACGTCAACATCGAGTAAGTCTTACCATTTCGCGGGCCGACTTCTCAATCATCGCTTACTATTCATCGTATAAACGTCAGACTGTGAGCAAGGCACTCAAAGTAAAAATTACGCCGATCGATTGCTGATAATCAGTACAGCTCTGACTCCTACAAAAGAGGCGCAGAGCAACAGCCATCACCATGGACGAGCGCAAATTATTTGTTATTATCGGAATCACCGGCAACCAAGGCGGCTCGGTAGCTCGCACCTTTCTCAATGATCCTGAATTGCGATCTAGGTATCGGATCCGGGGAGTATCTCGAGATGCATCCTCAAGCAAATCACGCGAATTGGTTACACAGGGGGTAGAAATGGTCAGCGCCAACTTGCACGATTCAGCTTCGCTTCTCAAGGTTTTTGATGGGGCTCAGGTCATTTTCTCGGTGACTGATTTCTGGAAACCGTATTTGGACGAGAAGAATCAGGTCGAAGCTCGTAAGCAAGGAAAACATATCGGTGAATTGTGTTTTGATCTGGAATACGAACAAGGCCGCAATATTGCTGATGCTGCCTGCAAGGTTCAGGGTTTGGAGCGATTTGTGGTGTCTATGGTGTGTAGCACAAAGTTGCGCAGTAACGGTCGTTATGAAAAGATATACCATTTTGATGCCAAGGCCGCCATGGTCACATATGTCAAGGACACATACCCAAAACTGGCAGCGAAGATGAGTCAACTGAATATGGGAGTATTTATGACGGCATGGAGATTCACACCGTCTCTTATGGCGCCACAAAAGATGGATGATGGAGTCTACGCCTTGAGACTTCCTTGTAACCCCAAAATGCCGATACCTTTTGTCGATGCTGGTAACGATACAGGTCCATTCGTGCGAGCTTTATTGGCAGTGGAGCCAGGCATACAGCTTTATGGTGCAGTAACTTTGATGAATTGGCATGAATGGCTTGAATTGTGGGGTAAGGTTATGGGGAAACCAGTGATGTTCCAACTCGTAAGTGTACAATTCTGGGAGGAAGAGATGTCGAAATGGGCTCCGCAGGGATTTGGAACGGAGATTGCTGAGATGTTCGAGTTTATGGGGACTTATGGCTATGATGGTGGAGATACAACATGCAAACGATGGTGGGAGGTAAGTGCAGAGTTCCAGCACCGTCTAGGTAGTACGACTTAGAACTAATTTTGGATCACTAGCTGGGAATCGATGTTCCTGGATTGAGTAGTGTGGAAGGATTTATTCGAAATGAAGATTGGTCGTCAGTAGTGGGGATATGAGATGTGTAGTGGACTTGAATGATCTACGATGGGAAAAGTAACCAGAGGGCTTCATAGTAGGGCCTGAAATAATCTGTCAATGTATTCATGGGTGAAACTGCTGTCATGATTTCATCAAGGAACATATCCTCTATGCTCAATTGAATCATTGCCATTATCAATTGCAACATTCGTTACGGCACTACAGTGAAAACACTTCCATATAACTCATCCGTGATTGGAAGAAATATGTACTGACATATTCTCTATGGACTACCTTCTGTAACCAATAGACAACAGGCTAAGACTTCACCATCACAAAGGTGTAAATTCCGCACTCACAAAGCCCTTAAAATGAGGAAGAAATCCGGCACTTGTCTATTGGCTCCGATGGTTTGCGTTCCATAAAAACCACTAACTCGGACTCACGCTGCCATTGTTTTGAATCAGGATATAAACTATTAAATCGCACCTTCTGCATATGATACATGAAGTTCTTTGCATGTTCAATCTTCACAATTGACTAGCAATAGAAGAAAGACTACCTGCTTGTTTTCAAAGAATCTTTTGCATTGCAGATTTCTGAACTAAATACACGGCGGGACTTATTTCTCTGAAAAGAAACGAGTTGCCAATGATTGTGTTAAACCCCTTTCACCGTTCGCCGTTCACGGCTGGACCCAGCAAGAGCGAAAGCACATCTTTCACTGCCCTTGCTGTCCAGAATAGCTGCTGCCGTTTACCATGGCTGAGTGCCATTCGCAGTGACAACTTTACCCACATCGGAATCTCTGACTCCTTCCACAACACCTCTGATAAAGGCTCCTGCTACAGACGGGTCTTGAGCACCCATCTTCTTCAAATTTTCGGAACCTACTCCTCCCAAACCAGTAGCCAGGAAACCAGGTGAAATTGCCCACACTTTGACGCCATCTTCATGGAGCATACGATGCCATTCTCGCATTAACATGTTCAAGCCGGTCTTGGCGCTACGATAGGCAGGAACATTGAAGGCTTTACCATCAAAATTACCCTTGGGCCAGCCCTTGGGTGAATAGTGATTCACTGCAAAGGCCATGTTCTCCGAGTTTGTGACTGAAGAAGTTCCAGAGGTGATGAAGAGTAAACGAGGGTTCGAAGTTTGGAGAAGTAAAGGCATGAAAGTAGTTGTCATGATTTGACTTCCGGCAACATTAAGATCCAATGTTGCATTCCACATCTCTCTTTCGGTGAGATTACCTTTTGGGGCTTGCTGTTGGTCGAGTTGACCGCCTGATATATTGGTCAGCTTTTATGTGTCATCTGTTAAATGCGCTATTTGCACTTACCAGCATTATTGACTAAAGCATCTAGTCTACCAAACTTTGCATTAACTTCCTCGAAGGCCTTTTTGATTGAATCATCCTGTTGAATATCGACCTGAACGGCAAAGAGCTTGCTAGCGGTTTGTGGAAACTCAGCTGTGGCATTGCTGATGGCATGGTGGACTTTTGATGGATCACGACCAGCAAGGATGATATCGTAAGACTTTTCGGAGGCGCAGAGGGCCTTTACGATTTCGAAGCCGAGACCTGCGTTGGCACCTGTAATCAAGACAACTTCTCGTGAAGCCATTATATTTTTGTTGTTGTTGTTATGATGATTGATATTCTTGATGTAATAGTTGAAGTTTGAAATGGATGTCGAATGACTGCCAACTTTGAAGTAACTTTGGGAAATATATAGCATTCATACTTGTTGTATGCGTTCTTGCCCCGGAATTTGTGAGATATCTCCTAATCCGACCTGTCCGAACACGTGCTTTTCTCAACCGACTCGCCCGAGATATTCATTCAAGATGCATAACCCCGTCGGGTATTAGTCAATATGTCCGAACGACCAATAAAACGCTTTGCTTACTTGACACATCTTGTCGGCCGACAATGAAGAGTCTCTTGCCGTGTACCGGTATTTACACCGGTATTTCGGTAGTGTGTATCCGTATTACGGTTTTACCGTAATACTCTATCGGTTGGGCTCTTCACTAGAAGGGAAGATCACATTGCTTGAAACGGAAGCCCACGGCACATGCTTGACCATAGGTAAACATGTAAATGATGAAATATTATATCCCGGCAGCTATCTCCCTAATAGCGAGTTCGAATTGGGGGGTATCGCATTCTGGTATAAACAAAAACACACCAAAAAAAAACTTGACATCTAACCAAACCAAACTCCATGTATTAGGTATTAAGATATGTCAAATGGCAAGGCAGTCAAAAAGAGGGTATCATTACACGTCCCACATCCCACATTCTAAATCCCACATCCACATCGAAACCAATCGAAAACCCCATCCATTATTACCCAAAACCCCCGTCCCACTCATCATCTGTCTCTAGTACATTCTTATTCTCTTCTCCTCTTCTCCCCATTTCCGCGGACCATGCATGCATGATGAAAAAAGAAACAACTTATCTTCCCTATACCCCTTCAAAAGAAAAGAAGTCGAAAATCTTTCCTTATGGGTTAAGCACCGGGTACCCGAACCTCCGTTCTGCCACTCCTATGCCAAACAGCTAATAAGGCTCCACAATGTCCACATTTATGTTCGACGTCTTTGAGTCCGGATACTAGGTAGGGTATACAACCTAGACAGGTAACTGCGCAGCAGAGAAGTGCGATGAGACTAATGGATGTGTAAGTATATGGTTTAATGATATAGATGTGAGGGAAGAAGAGGCAACAAGGGAGAAAAACTTACTGTGTAGTCATTCCACTATGATGTTCGACAGAAGTTATTTCCCGTACTCCACAGATAGGACAATCAACAGGTGAGGGTCCTCCTTGTAGGGAACGGATGGGCATGGCTGTTGCATAGTTGTTTTTCCCTTGGTTGATGTTGGCTTGGGGTGGAGCTGGAGGTGCATATTGTCCTTGAGGAGGGTATTGTCCTTGGGGAGGGTATTGTTCTTGACCGGATGGGGGTGTTTGATATTGTCCTTGAAAAGGAGGAGGTGTTTGTTGAGATTTCTCATTCGTCAAGCCCTCCTGTTGAGGGGGTATTTGTTGCGACTCCATTGTATGATGATTATAATCGACGACTTCGATACCTTGAAAGGCTTCTGGTTTGATTTTTTCTTGCGGTTGTTGTGCTTGAGCAGGTAAATCAGGATGAGGTCGTTGAGTATTTGAAGTATCAGTGTTGGTAATTCCAGTTATTTGTGGAGAGATCGTTGATGGGTTGTGGTTTGTTACACCGGTTGATTGAGGAGAGACAGTACTGCTGGCAGGTGTGATGGGAGAAACTCCTTCCTGGTAGGGTGCGTTGGGTGGATTATTATAGACGGACATTTGAGTTTTATTGTTTGGTAAATTGGGTTGAAAACGAAAACGAAAACGTGGAAAGAGGATTCAAAGAGATGCGTGAATGTGGAATGGATGATGTATGCTTCTTTCAGCCCTGACTGACTGACTGACTGACTGATCTGATCTGATCAGCCTTCTTTGTGGAACGTCGAAATACAATAATACGATAAAAATCCGAGATTTCTTAATATCTGAATGTGGATTTGTTTGAGATGACGGTGATTTTGATGCTCGTGAAATTGATTGCGCGCAAATGAATGTTTAATGAATTTCCGAAAGTGGCCCAATGATGTCGGGATGTAACCTGGGATGTCATGCACTTCACTTAAACGTATAAGAATTGCAATTGCGCAAGGGGAGAGAGGAAGAAGGGGAGAAATGAAGATATGAAGATATGAAGATGTGAAGATGTAAGAGACGGAACAGATTGAATGGGAGTGAGAGGGAGAGAAGGAGAGAAGGGGAGAATGTTACCACGGCTTGGTCAATCTACCTACATTAGGATAACTTCAGTAAGCTGAAAACTTGAAGTGGCATAACATTGGTGAAGAGGCACAGGAGGATTCAAATGATAAGATAGGTAGGTACGCTAATGCAGTCACGTATATTAAAAATAGAGAGCCACTAACTACTTTAGGTTAATCGTCTTACACTTGCCTCCGTACATTAACATTAACTGAAATTACCTACCTAGTCGGAGGGTCGGAGGATAAACCAAAATAGAAGTTCGGGGGTGTGAATGTAATGGAATCTATAAGCTGTAGGTTGAGAAGTTCCGACGAGCTCTGATTTTGCTTACGAGATGTGTAACTAGTGAAGAATCGGAGAAAATTAGGATATGTGGCTGAAGTCTCTTCGTGCATCGAAGATTGGTGGCTTAGCTGGCTCGAGTGGCTTGGTTCAACCTAGCACGTGTTGGTAAAAAGAAGCTGAGCGGTGAGTCTAGTTTGGTTTTGGTTTTGGTTTTTGTTTTGGTTTTTGTTTCTATGGAGGAAGTCATTTTTAACACTCTTCATGATTCAATTCCATGATTCAACCCCAAATCTCAAAGTAAGCTCGCTCCAATCATTCGTTTTCCTGTCCATCATCGGATTGAAGTTGATGATGGTACATGTATAAAATTAAGGTTAAGGTTGACCAGATGATCTTTCTATGGAAAGTTCTCAAAAGAACTCTATGGTCAACCCTTTCGGAAACCTTTTCTCTCAATATCATTAAGGGCATATTTTAGATCATTTTACTTCAATCGAGATTTGTTCCCCGAGATTCTTTTCCTCATGATAGCACTGTGTGGGGAATCATCTAGTGTTATCAACCCACAGTCTGGTCCCCGAGGAAGAGAGTCGATATGCGATTCTTGTTGTTGGGATGCTAGTTGAGGATAGGTGACTATCATTTAATCTCATTAGGTGGAATTGGCCGTGTTGCTTGAACTGTAGTTAAGTTTGCGAACATCTATGCTCCGTGCCACCATCTGTGGTGTTTGGTTAAAGCATTTCACCGGCCCGAAAAAGTCGTTCGTTGTGCAGATACTGAATTTGTTGTCTTAAAATGAGAGCTCTGAGTGAATCTTTTTCTTTTCAGCGAAAGAAAATGGAAATTTCAATTTATTTCGGATTTCCGGAATGATGGTATTGGTGGGTTGGTGGAGCTCTTGTTACGCCTGATGAGATAAGGATCGGGGTCTCCAGGTTGAAGAACAGCTGGTTAAAATGGCAACCGACTTCAACCTTAAACTGGTAGAACTGGGAGGGAGATCCGCCGTGCTGATATACCTCAATCTTTTGTTCCAGTTGGCAGTTCCATGTCTTATCCAATGGTCAAAACTTTTAGTTTCGTCCCGGAGACTTCACGGATTGTTATGGTCTGGTGTAGGCTGAATTGTGAGAAGAATTACTGTTTTCACTTTTTAATCTTCAACCAAAGCTCCAAGGAGAGTCCTTCCAAATATCACTCGAGCCCAATTGACATCATGGTGGCTTGTTCATA
This sequence comes from Ciborinia camelliae, assembly GCA_025890175.1. Classification (NCBI taxonomy): domain Eukaryota; kingdom Fungi; phylum Ascomycota; class Leotiomycetes; order Helotiales; family Sclerotiniaceae; genus Ciborinia; species Ciborinia camelliae. Next base: position 3,687,093 of record JANPYM010000003.1, read on the forward strand.
ATATCATTTCAATTCTGGTCAGCACCTGAATACATACATGTTGTGAGCTGGACTGTATTCATTAGATATTTGAATTCCGTATGCCCAGAATTATTACCCGCGTTGATTTCATATCCGTCAGGGGGAATTATGTAGTGTTCCTGGAAATATTCAAGTTATGCTTGTCGATCTAGCCAGATACATTGAAAACAAGTTTTGAGATGGCCCGCTGGAGGGTTTCAAGATGCTTTTTCGGTCGTGTAACATGTGAAGTTCCTCGGCAAACTCCTCCCGCTGCACAACTTTTATCAAAGTTTTCTCCATAGCCTGCCTCAATCTGGAGATCTCACAGGAGAACAAGGCTCGGAAAGGCTATACTTATCATTTAATGAATGGATTTCTATTGGAGTCTGGGGTACGGGATAAATTCATATTCTTATCGGTGAGATGTTGCCGTTCTTTTATTGTTTCAGATTGATGGGACGGACGGAGGTTATTTGGACTTATTTCGGACGGACTACCTCAGCCAACTTGCCTTCACAATTTCACTGGTTGGCTTTTCCCCTGAAACCTAAAAGGTAATCCCGCATATCAACAACATTTGTACCTGAATTGCGATTGGACAAAAGTATCGCGGGGGTTGATTTAAGTAAGCCGCAGGGCCTAGCGACACGGCAAATGCTACCTTGATAGGTAGGGATTGTCCGGAGAAATTTCCAATCAGGTAGGTAGATGATTACTTTGTCTACAATTACAAGGGGTTTTTTATTGAGGCTGTTTCGAAAGCCAGGCACTCGAAATATTATAAAAGATAGTCAATTCTCCTAGTATCGAAGCGTGCAAGTTTTTTTCTCAAAGTTTGGCGGCAAGAACCCCACGATACGTTCCTTTACATTCTATTCTGGTGCTCAATTTGTATCTGCAGGGTAAGAATCTTTCCACCCAAGATTATTTTTGATATACTGATACTTTCTCCTAGTCATTCTACCATCACCAAACTATCATTTATACCATTCACATTGTCCAAAACCAAAACACACAATCATACCATTCACATTATCCAAAACCACAACTCACAATGCAATTCTCACTCCTCGCCCTCATCCCTCTCCTGGCCCTCTCCGCAGCCGCTCCAACCACCAAAACTAGAGCCGCTCCCCTCATCCAAGCTTGTGCTAAATCCGATCATGGCAAATCCTGCAATGCCGGCTTCATCAACGGTATCGAGGCGACAGGAATCTGTACTTCAACCATCATCAATGTGGAAAATGGAGTTTTTGCTTGTTCTCCTGCACCATCATCTACGTCTACATCCCCTGTACCATCAAGCTCGGTCCATGATCATGCCAGTGGTCATGGTAATGCGGCCACAGATAAAGGAAAACATTTACAGGATTTGAGAAGGATTGTTGAGCGGGGGATTCCAATATTTTGAGACCGGCTGGAGAGAGCTTGTGGGATGTGAAGAGTGGAATGGAATGGTGTATGCTGGGCAAAACCTTTGATTCGGATCTTTTCTCTTCTTACTTTCTTTAAGCGGAACTTCTGTTGATTGGTGGAAAACTATGTCATGAATAGGTACAAAGCGCTATGAATGTGTTTCGGGCTGTTGTTTGAACCATTTTGGATCTTTCGGAGAGTTTTGGTCATTTGATTGAATTGGTTGTTTTGGATCAATTCAACAATTAAAATGGCTTCAATTTTCCAGATTACTTCAATGCTCAACATTATTTTCAATATTCAATTTCATTTCAATGTTGCACATGATTTAAATGTTCAATATTTGATATCCAGCTTTAATGGATGCGCAATGCTCGTTTCCTTTGAGGAAGGAGCAAAAAGCGGTAAACCCCTCCAATTAGTCACTCATATTACAGAATACCAACATGCTCTTTCCTTAAATTATCTTGTCGGCCCTTTTGAGATACACTAACGCCATGTAACCTGAGTCTCTTTTGAGAACGAATGTCACGTGGGTGTATCACATAACCACGGGAAATACAGCACGAAGGTGTGGCACAGGAATATAATGGATACGAAGAGTGGGATTATTATGTAAAATATTACTTTAATTGGTATATTGTAAACAAAAGTATTCCGTTTATTAGGTTATATAAATTTGTATATAAACTTAAATATTTTTTTTTTTAAAAAAACAAATTGAAAATTTAGAATTTTTAAAAATTTTAAAAAATTATTAATTAAATTAAATATCTTTTTAAATTATTATATTTTTATTATATTATAATTTTTTATTTTTTTAAAAAATTTTTTGATATATTAATTATATATATTAAATTACAATATTATAATGTTATATAATATAAATGTGTTATTATATACAATTATAATTTAAGAAGTATAAATTTTTATAAATTTTATTTATTATTATTTTATATTAAATTAATTTATTTTTTTATAATAATCGAAAATATTTATTAAGAAATTATTTATTATAAAAGTTTTTATTTTTTAGGAAAAGATTGAACAATTTTAAGTGTTATTAAAGATAATTTTTTTTTAAGTTAAATTATTTAATTGTTTATAATATTTTCTTTAATTTAAGAAAGATATTATTTAATAATAATTATAATAATTTTAAATTATTTAAGTTTTTCAATTTTAAAAGTTAAAGATTATCGAATAATATTAAATTCCAAAAACGAAATTTAATAATAATTTTTTTGAAAATATTAAAAACAATAAAGAAAAAGAGAATAGTAAAGAAAGTAATAATAATAAAAAACAATTTGTTAAAGTAAATATTTTTGTTTTTAAATTATTTTAAATAACAAAATCATATATTATTAGTTTAAACTTTATAATTGTGAATAATAAACAATAATTAATTTTTTTCAATTCTTTATTTTTTGAAATTATTATAAATAATATATTAAATATACCTATTATTAATATTATTATTAATAACTTTTTGAATTAAATAATTTATATATATAAATATATATAAAATATTTTTATTATAATTAATATATTTATAATTAATATAAAAATTATATAATAAAATAATCTTGCTAAATTTAAAATATAATATAATATAATTAAATATAATTACAAAACTATAGCATTTATATATTATATTAATATAAAAATTATTAAAAATCAAATATATTAATTTTAACAATATATTAAAAACTTTATTTATATTTTCTCTAAAAAAATATAAAGTATTATTATATAATTTACAAAAAAAAATTAAATTTATTAAACTATTATCCTTAAGCTTTAAAAAGTAGTAAATTATTATTATTAGATTTTAACAAATTTGATTAAAAAATTTAAAAAACAAAAAAAATTTCAATAAAATATTATTAATTAAGCCGAAAATAAAAAAACTTAAATTAAAAATTTTTTTATATAAAAATATTTGGATTCCGCTTATATCAATAAAAGAATATAATACTAAACCAATAATCTCAAAATTTATATTTAAGATATTTTGATTAAATTGTAAAAACAATAATTAATAAATCGCTTGATAAATGTTGAATTCATTTTTCGTTTTTTTAATGAAAAAATAATTATTTAATTATTTGAGGAATTAAGGATAAATATTAAAATATTTTGAGATTTAGAATTTTTTGATATCGAAATTATTGAATATAATTATTAAAATTTTTTTGTTTATTTTAATTCTAAATTTTATATTTGTTAATCTTTATTTAACAATATTTTTTTTTATAATTAAATCTATTAAATTATTAAAACAATTCGAATACAATTTAATATTATTTAAATTAAATTTATTATAAACAATAATAATAAATATAATAACAGAATAAAAAAAAAAACTTTATTATATTATATTAATCGATTAAAATTCGATCCCGATAACAATAATAACAATAATAATAATATACCCCAAAAATCACCTCAAAATTCATCCCAAAGAAATCCTTTCAATCTTTCCAATAAAAACTCTACTCATCGATTTAAAAATAATAAAGATCGTTTTTTTAAAACTTTAAAACAATTTATTCAATTAAACTTAATTATTTTAATTATTAATTCTATTTACCTAAACAAACTATTTATTTATAATAAAAAGGATTTATTTAAATTTAAATTATAATAAATAAAAATTAAATTATATTTAAAAATTTATAAAAAAATTTTTCCATATAATCATTATAAAATTAATTAGATTAGCTTTTTATTTATAAATAAAATTTAATTTTAATATTAATAAAAAATTAATTAAATTAAATATATAAATTTTATAAATTAATAAAATAAATATATTTTAATTTTTAAAGATTATTTTAAAAACAATATAAAAGTTTATTATAATATTAATAAAATAAAAAAATTTTGATATAAAAAAAATATTATTTAATATTTAATAAAACTTTTAAATTTTAATAAAATTATATAATAATTAAAAATTATGTTTTAATATTATATTATTTGTATTATTTTTTTTAATATTTTATAATTAATTTATTTTTGTTTAAAAAAAATATTTATTATAAATAAAAACTTTATTTTTGTAATTTAAAAAGTAAAATAGATTTATAAAAATATATTTATAAATTCGAAATTATTGTTATTAAAAAAAAACAGGTTTATTTTGATAATGGAATATTTGAAATCAGATTAACAAAATTAAAGTTATATTGATATTCGTTTTAATTAAAATTAAAATCAAAATTAATTTTTAAGAAAAAATAAACGGAATAAAATTATTATAAAAAATAAAAAATAATTTTTTTTTAAAAAAATATTTTAAAAAATTAATTAATTCAATATTGATTAATAAAAAAAGAATAAAGTATTTTGTTAAAAATGTAAATGTAATAATTATTATATTTTAAAATATTTTATAAAGAAAAATAATAATAAAAAAAACTTTTTATTAGTATTAATAAAAATATTAATTATAAAAAGGAAAAAAATAAATAAAAAATTTATTTGAAAATTTTTTAAGAGATTTAAAATTGATATTATTAATATTAATATTATTTTTATAATTATATATTAATTTGTAGAACTCAAAGATTTCGATTAAAATTTTTAAACGGGTTTTATATATTATTATATAAAATTAAATTTTTAAAGGGTAAATTTTTTATATTTATATTTAAATAATAAATTATATAAAAAAAATTTAATTTAAAGAAAATCAAATTTAAATTTTATATAGAATTTCGATTTATAATTTTAATAATCTTTTATAATTATTAAGATAAAAAAACTTTTTAAATATTATTTAATTTGAAAAATATTATATTTATATTATTTTTAATTAAAATATTAAAATAAAATATTTTTTTGATAATTAAAAAAATATTACAAATTATAATAGTTTTTAATTTAATAACAATTTCTAATAATAAAAAATAATATATTTATAAACTAAAATTATAATATAATAAATATTTTTTTAAAATAATATTTAAATTTTTAAAATTGGATAATAATTATAATATTATTTTTTTATAATAATGATTAAAAAAATATTTTTTTATTAATTTTTTTAATTAAATTGAACAAATATATTTCGATTTAAAATATTGCTAAAAGAATTATATATATATTATTAATATTAATTATATTATTCCGAAATTAGATTTTATAGATTTTGTATCTATAGAATTCCAAGACTTTTTTTTTATAATAAATAAAAAAACTATAAATCGTTTTTCAGATTATTAATTTTAGGATTATGTAATTGATTTGTAAAAAAGTATTACATTATTATAAAGTTTTTTTTATATTATAATTGTTGCAAGTTCGAATTTTAGGCATATACAGGGGGTATATGCCGGTGGTGCAGGGTGTCTAGTTGGTTAATACGCAGATTTCACTATAAATAGATTAAATATATCAAGAGATAGTAGTAGTTATATTATATATTTATATACAATATATGAAATAGTATTTTTGCGGTACAGAATCAAAAATCAGAATCGAAATGAAAATGCCCCACTATATTGCTTTTTCCAACTGAAATTCGAACAAAGAATCGACCTTTCCTAATGCGGCGTTTCGAATTCTGAAAGAACCCCGTACGATTCGAATGATCGTACTAGGCACGTGTTCGCGTAGTTCGTACTACCATACCGTACATTTAATTATACTCTGTATAATTAAATAAATATATAATTTATTAATTATTTAATTAATTAATTAATATATTTAATTAAATAAATAAATTATATAATTAATTAAGAGATAGGTATTACATTTTTAATTAAAATACAACAACACGCCCCCTTAATAGCTTTCTCTTGAAAAAATAAGATAAAATAAAATTAAATAAATATTTTAAATGAATTTATAAAAATGAAATAAGATAAAATACTAATACGTATATATAGCATATATAGATATCGATTTTATTTTTAAAATTAATATTTTTTAGAATAAGAATCTTTTGATTTTTATTCTTTTTAATACTAATTTAATAATTGAATTAATAAAATTAATTCAATTAATTTCATTAATATATATATTCATTTATATATATATATATATTTTTTAAATAAATTTATAAAAATGAGATAAAATAAAATACGAATATGTATATATAGCATATATAGATATCAATTTTATTTTTAAAATTAATATTTTTTAGAATAAAATCTTTTGATTTTATTCTTTTTAATACTAATTTTTAATAATTGAATTAATAAAATTAATTCAATTAATTTCATTAATATATATTTATTTATATATATATATATAATTTTTTAAATAAATTTATAAAAAGGAAATAAAATAAAATACGAATATGTATATATAGCATATATAGATATCAATTTTATTTTTAAAATTAATATTTTTTAGAATAAAATCTTTTGATTTTATTCTTTTTAATACTAATTTTTAATAATTGAATTAATAAAATTAATTCAATTAATTTCATTAATATATATTTATTTATATATATATATATAATTTTTTAAATAAATTTATAAAAATGAAATAAAATAAAATACGAATATGTATATATAGCATATATAGATATCAATTTTATTTTTAAAATTAATATTTTTTTTAGAATAAAATCTTTTGATTTTATTCTTTTTAATACTAATTTTTAATAATTGAATTAATAAAATTAATTCAATTAATTTCATTAATATATATTTATTTATATATATATATATAATTAATTGTTAAATTGAATCAATTAATTTGAATAATTTTATTTTATCCAATGGTTTAGTTAAACCATCTGTTAATTGATCTGAAAAGGAAATCCAATTTAAATCAATTAGGTCCTTATTTATTAAATCCCTAATATAATAATAGCGTATAGATATATATTTACTTTTATTATGAAATATAGAATTTCTAGATATATTTATAATAACTTTATTATTTAAATATATAGGGAATTTATTTTGATTATATTGATTTAATTCAATTAATATTTTTTAAAGATATATTACTTTTTTTACCGTTAAATTAATTGCAATTAGTTCTAATTCAGCTGAATTTTGAGTTACTATTGATTGTAATTTAGTTTTTCAATTAATTAAATTATTAGCGTATATAAATATATATCTACTAATTGATTTTGTAATGCTTAGATCCTTTGTATAATTAGCATCGCAATACCCTTATATATAATTATTAGGGTCTTTGCTATATTTAATGCTTAATAATTTAGTACCTTTTAAATATCTAAATATCCTTTTAATTGCAATTATATGATTGGCGTTAGGGTTCGAAGCGAATCAAGCTAATTTAATCATTGCAAAGGTGATATCCTACCTAATACCTAAAGCTAAATATAAAAGCTTTTCAATTACCTTTTAAACCCATTTAATATCAGATTTATTTGCTTTTTCATAATTTATCTTAATATTATTTTTAGGTATTATAGGAGTACCAATAAAATTAGAATTATTTAAATTTAAATTAATTAAATATTTATTAATATAATTTTCTTAATTTAATTTAATATAATCATTATTTCTTTTAATATTAATACCCAAATAATCTTGTATAAAGCCTAGATCTTTTAAATTTAAATAATTTTTTAAATTATTTATAAAATCTTTAATTAAAGTTTCACTAGAGCCTATAATCGCAATATCATCAATGTATATATTTAAAATTAAATTTGAAGTTTTATTTATAAATATATATTCATTGAATATTAAAGAAATAAAATTTAAATTATATAATATATTTTTTAAAATTAAATATTATATTTTAGTAGATTGTTTTAATTTATATAATGTTTTATTTAATTTTAAAATAGTATTTATATTATTTTTATTATTTATATTATAAATCTCAAATGGCATTATATATAAATCTATATCGATATTCTTCTGTACAAATACTAATATCATATCGATTTTATATATATATCAGGATTTATTAATAATTAATGCGAATACTAGTTTCTAGGCCATTTGCTTTATGACGCTAGCAAATATATTTAAATAATCTAATCCATATAATTGTTCGAATCCTTTAACTACGAATCTAGCTTTAAATTCAATATAATTATTTGGTAGATTTTTAATTTTATATATCCATTTAATTTTAAAAGGTTTTATTTTAGTAATATTAAAATTATTAATTAATTCCTACGTATTATTATCTTCAAGGGTTTTAATTTCATATTTTATAGCTTTATTTTAGTATTCCTTTTCTTTTGAATTAATAATCTTTAAATACGTTTTAGGATTAATTAAATTATTATTAGGTTTTTTAATTATAATTTTATTATTTTGATTTTTAATATTAAAATCCAATAGAGTTTCATTTTAATTGTATTTATCAATTTTAAATTTTAAACCTTAATTATTTAATAATTTAATATAAATTATATATACAAGATAATATAAATTAATTTCAGGTGATACTTTTTTTAATTGTTTAGATTACCTAATTGGGGTAGGTAGATTAGGATTATATGGTATTTCAACTATAGGAGATGATTTATTAAGATCCCCTTAATTTGAATTATTAAAATTATTTTGATTTAAATCATTATTTTGATTTAAATCATTATTTTGATTTAAATTATTATTTTGATTTAAATCATTATTTCGATTATAATCATTATTTTGATTATAATTATAATTTAGATCATTATTTTGAATATTATTTTGATTTAAATTATTATTATTTTGATTATTTAAATCTAATTTTAATTGATTATAATCAATAATCTTATTATAATTAAAATTAAATTTTTTAGTATATTCATTATTTTCATTTTTATTATAATATAATCGATTTTTATATATAATAAAATCCTTGGAATTTATGATTTTCCTAATATTTAATATATAAAATATAAAGTTTTTCGAGGATTCAAAATCTATTAATATATTTTTTTTAGTTTTAAATTTTAATTTTTTATTTTTTTACTCTTTATATTTAAATATAAACATTAATAAACCTAATATTTTAATATAATTTAAATTAGATTTTTTATTAAATATATATATATATAAAATAATATTAATTATATAATTATAAATACAATTTTTAATAAAATTAATATTTTTAATTAAATAAAATTATAGGAAAATAAGGATTTTTAAATCAATTATATAATTAATTAATATTTCAAGTAAAATTCGATTTAATCGTTTAGTTATTCTATTTTGAAAATACACATATAAACTTATATATTCCATTATAATATTTTAATCTTTTATAAATAAATCTTATTTATTTAATTTAAATTCTAATATATTATTAATTTTAATTTATTTTAATTTAATATTAAATTAATTATTAATTAAATTATAAAAATCAATTAAAATATTAAATATATTAAATTTAAATTTAATAGGGTATATTTATATAGCTTTTGTATACCAATCAAAAATCATTATAAAATATCTTTTATTTTTTAAACCAGGCCTAAATAGATCATATATATCGATATTAATTATATCGAATTTATTTTTAAATATTATTAATAAATTTTTATTTATATTTTGATACATTTTTGTATATAAATATAATAAATAAAAATTAAAATTTAATTTTAAATTATTATTATTTAATAATATTAATTTAAATATATAATCCTTATTAATATACTTTAAATGTTTATATTATAAATTTAAAGTATTTAATTTTTTATTAAATTCGATTTAATTAATTATTTTAATTAATTTATTTTTATTTTTATATTTATTTATAAATTTAAAATTAATAATACAATTTAAAAAAAAAGTATATTCGATTCAAATTACAATAATATAAATATTTAATTTATAATTTATAAAATCAATTTTAATATTAAAAAATTCTATTATATTAATCTATTTTAAAATAATGACTTTTTGAATATTAATTAATGTAAAATTTAAATTAAATATATATTTAATTTTTTGAATTAATATTTTTTAATTATTATTTAAAATAATAGATATATCCCCTTGTCTTTTAATAAAAACCTGGTTTTTTATAGTTATAATAATATATAAAAATAGATTTTTAGATATTTTAAAATTAATTAATTAATTTCTATTATGGTAGTAATGTTCGATAGCTCCTAAATTTAATATAATATTATTTTTAGATTTTGATTTTAATGAATTAACTAATAAACTTATAATATATATATTATTAGAATTAATGTATAATTCAAAATCTTTAATATTCGAAAAGATTTTATTAATTGATTCAAAATTCTTCGATTTTTGATTATTTTGATTATTTTTATTATTATTTTTATTATTTTTATTATTTTTATTATTTTTATTTTTATTATTAAATTTATTATTAAATTTATTATTAAATTTATTATTATTTTTATTATTAATTTTATTAATTCGATTAGAACTTGTATTAGAATTCAAATTTTTTGAAACTTTTTTAATATTTTGATCTGTTTTTAGGTTTTTATAAATTTTATTATTAGGGTTTAAAGAATTAGCCCTTTTATCTTTATAATAATTAGGTCTATATAACTTAGGGTATTTTTTAAAGCATTTAAATTCTAAATGCTTTTTTCTATTATAGAACATACAATTTGGTATAGTATTTTGGGGTTTAATTATTTTATTAATTAAATAATCATTTTGAATCCTTTTTAGTCTAATCTTTTTAAATATTAGATCTGAATTAAGTTTATTTAAATCAATATTAAAGGGATTTAATTTTAATTAAATTGATAATTCTTTTGTTTTTCTTAATTTAAACGAATTAAACGAATTATTTAATTTATTAAATATTATTCAAATTATAATAAATTTATAAATTTTATAATTTAATTTTTTTAAAAATAAATATAATGATATAATATAATTTAAAAATTTATTAATATTTTTAAAATTATTATAATTGGAATTTATTAATTTATTAAAATATCATCCAATTAAATTTAATGATGATTCATTAAAAAAATTTTCAATTAAATTCTATAATTTTATAGGGTTTGATTGATCTTTAAATCGATTTATTAAATTAATATTTATAATTGATTTAATAACTCCTAAAGTCCTTTTAGAATTTTTATCAAATTCTTTTTTTTTATCTTCGAATTTTATTAATAAATTATTAGATTTAAATGTTCCTCCATTATTAAAATAATAGTTTTTATTAGGATTTAGTTCAGAATTATTAATATAAGGTATAAATTTATTTATCTTTAAAAAGAGCTTAGCTTTATGAATTTATTTTATATAATTAAAGTGTTCCGCTAAGAGTTCATTAGTAAAACGAACTTCTGAATTTATTTTTATTATAAAAGTTTTTGATTTTTTATTATAAATATATATATATATAGATTTAAATTTTTTCGAATTTTTAAATATATTTATATAAAATATAATAAATATATATATATATATATATATATATATATATATATATACTAATATAAATATAAATATAAAATTTTAATTTTAATAATGTTTTTATTTAAGTTTTATAAATATTTTACTTAATAAATTCGAAAAAATAATTAATTCAAAAACTTTTGTATAATACTAATTCAAAAAATTCAAAAAATACAAATATTTTTTATTATTATTTTTAATATTTTCAATATTTTTAATTATATTTCTAATATTTTTAATATTTTTAATTATTTTTTTAAATATTTTTTGAATTATATTAAAATATAAAGCAAAATACTAATTATATTGAAATGTGTATTGAACAAAATATTAATATAATATAATATTAATATTAATATTAGATCAATACTATAAATACAGAATATTGATATAATATTAATTTAATACTAATATAATATTAATATAATACAATTTTAATACTAAATCAGTCACCTTTTAATATAAAATTAAGCTAAAACACCTTAATATAAGATATAATGTTATACCATCTGTTATGGATAACATAATCATATAGATATAACATCTAGAAACCTAATTTTATACATTCAATTAAATTTAGTCTTAGGGATGTAGGTCTTAGGGTTTAGTATTTATAATTAAATTAAATTTAAATTATAATTTAATTAAAAACTTAATAAAATAAATTAAAAAATTAATTAAAAATCTTGAAAATAAGCAAATACTATAAATAATTGATTAACTATAAATCAAAAATTTATATATATATATATATAAATATACTAATATTATATATATATAAATAGAATCCTTATTATATATATATATACAAGATTCCTAATATACGTAGAGGGTCAATATCAGCGTTACGTATGATATGGAGATCGATATAATTTATAGGTCTATTAGAATTAATTAGGCCTATCAAAATAATTGTTAGATTTTGATAGCGAATTGGTTTATTAGATATAATCCTAGCGTACCATATAATCCCTTCAAAATCGGGTTCCCCTAATATATTATTTTTAGTATCAAACAAGATCGAAATTCGAATTGGAATCCTAATTGAATAATCGGATTCGGGTTTGAGGTTTAATTTAGAATGCATTTCGAAGTTGCATTTGATGGTAGGAATCATAATTCAAATCGATCTAATTAAATAGGTTTTGATTCGTTTTAAAGGTATTTTTGATAAAAATAAAATATACGATTGCAATTTAATTGATTTATAATATTAATTTGATAAAATCAATTTATTAAAATCGATTCTTCGAGTTTAATACATATATACCAATACCAGATAGTATAATCTATTACAAATTCGAATTTTAGACATATACAGAGAGTATATACCAATAATACAAAATATCTAATTGATTAATACACAAATTTTATTATAAATAAATTAAATATATTAAAAAATAATAATAGTTATATTATATATTTATATATAATATATAAAATAATATTTTTGCGGTACAAAATTAAAAATCAGAATTAAAATAAAAATACCCCACTATATTACTTTTTTTCAATTGAAATTCAAACAAAAAATTGACCTTTCCTAATACAGTATTTCGAATTCTGAAAAAACCCCGTACAATTCGAATGATCGTATTAGGCACATATTCGCGTAGTTTATACTACCATACCGTACATTTAATTATACTCTGTATAATTAAATAAATATATAATTTATTAATTATTTAATTAATTAATTAATATATTTAATTAAATAAATAAATTATATAATTAATTAAGAGATAGATATTATATTTTTAATTAAAATACAACAACAATAATTATTAAAAAAATAATAATATTTAAATTATAATTAAATAAAATAATAAAATTAAAACAAATTAAATTTTTAAATTTTAAATATAGTGTTACCCTTATATTTGTAAATAAATCAGATTTTGTAGATCTTTTGAGACCGATAATTGATTATCGAGTTTTTAATAAGATTATTATTTTAATCTATTATTTTATTTTTTTTATTAATAAATTATAAACAAAATTAAGAATAACAAAATAATTTATTAAAATTAATTTAAAATCTGGATTTTTTTTAGTACAAATCAAAAAAGAAAATAAATAAAAAATAATTTTTAGATATAAATATAGTTTTTTTAAATATTATATTATATTTATAAAATTTATTAATATTTTGATTATTTTTTAAGGAATAATAAATAAAATCTTTAAAGATTTGTTAAATTTTAATATTTTTATATATTTTAATAATTTTTTTATTTATATAAAAATTATTAAAAAATATAATAAAATAATTAAAAAGGTATTATTTTGTTTTTTGGTTTACAATTTTATAATAATATTTAAAAAATACAAATAACAAATAAAATATATTAAATTTTTAAAATTTAAAATTGGTTTTAATAATATTAAAATATTTTTTAATAAAGTTAAATATTTTTTTGAATAAAAATTTTTTTAAATTTTAAAAAAATATTAACAATTTATTAGCTTTATTAATTTTTATAGATAATTCGTTTTTAGATTTTTTATAATTATTAAGCTTTTTATAAATTTTAATAATATAAATAAAAAAATATAAAAATAAATTAAAAATATAAATAAAGTTTTTGAATATTTTAAATAAATTTTTATTTTAATTTTTGTTTTTGTATATTTTGATTTTAAAAGATTAATAATTATAAAATCAAATATTTTGGATTATATAATTATAGAAATATTTTTTTAAAAAAAATTAAATAATATATTATACTTTATTATTTTTCATTTTCGAAAACTTTAATCAATTAAAATAAATTATAAAATTTATAATAAAAAACTTTTAGTTATTATTAATTATTTTATTAAATAATATTAATATTTAGAAAAAGTAAAACATTATATTAATATATATTTTGATTATTAAAATCTATTATACTTTATTATTATAAAAATCCTTAATAAAAAATAAACTTAATAAACTAAATTGCTTTTAATATATTGATTTACGATTTATTATAAATTTAATAAATTTAACAAAAAAGTAAATATATTATTTTGGTTATCCTAATATAAATTTAAAAAAAAAAAAAGATAAAAATTAATCGATTATAATAATTTTAAATTTAAAACATTTTATCGAATTATTAAAATTTACAATATTTATAATATCCACAAAAATTTGTAATATATTTATATTAAAATAGTTATTTGAATTTATAAAGAAAATTAAAAAAGCTATACAAAATAATCCAAAATATTAAATCCAAATCAATTTCCCAAAAAAAAATATTGAACTACAAAATAAACTTTTATACTATAAAAACCGTTTATAAATCTTTAACAGTTTTTACAAAAATATCTTCAAATTAGAATATAACATTTTAGTTACTGAATATATAAAAACAAATAAAATTATAAAATTTATTACACGCAATTTTTGATAATCAAAATTAAAAAATTTCGTTTAAAAATATATTTCAAATTGTTTTAAATATTAAAAAAACAAAATTTCAAAATATAATATACATAAAAAACTACAATCTATTAAATTACACTATAAATCATAACATACAATCACAATAAACTTTATCATAAATTTACCTTTATTAAATAATTATAATTCAATATAAATTATAATAAATCTTTTTACCAAAATAATACATTTTGTTTTATTAAAAATTAAAAATAAAAAAATAAAAAATCTTATTAAAGTTTTCGTTAAAATATATTAATATTTATATAATATTTTAATAAACATTATATTAAATTGTAACTTACAATTTATTTTAATTATTTAAAAAAACTTTTTTAAATTTATAAAAATCAAATTAAAAATAAATATTTTTTTTTACTTTCAAATTAACAAATAAACAAAATGTTTTAATCAAATCCTTAAAATATACCTTCAAACCTTCATTAATTACAAAATATTGAATTAAAAAGATTTTTTAATTACAACCAAATTTATCTATAACAATTTAATATTTTTTGCAACAAAAATATTTTTTTTCTATATAAACTATAACTACAATTTTTTCATATACAATTTTTCGATTATATAAATATACAATTCAAAAAGCAAATTCTATATTTATTAGATAATATAAATATATAAGAATATTAAACAACAATTAAAAAAAAAAAAATATTATATAAAAAAATAAATAAACAAAAAAAAACAATTTATCCTAAAATATAAAAAAAAATAATTAATAATATTAAATATTAAAAATATTAAAATCAAATAATTTATTAAAAAACTAAATAAAAAAATATAAAAATTTTTCAAAATCCAAAAAATAATTTTTATTATTATTATTACATTTGTATTATTTAAAAAATAATATATTTATAATTTTTTCTATATTTTATTTATTAAATTTTATTATATTAATAATTAAAAATTATTTAATCCTAATTAAATTCTACAAAAAATAATTTTAATAAAATTTAATTATATAATTAAAAAAATTATAAATTTTATTAATATTAAAAGTAATATAAAATATTTAATTAAATAAAAAAAATAACTTACCAAAAAATATTAAATATAAAAATTTTATAAACATTTTTATAACAATAATATTAAAAAATTAATATTAATATTTTATTAAGCCTAATTTTTTAAACCTGTAAATAAAAAAATTCAGAAAATCCTTACAATAATTTGAGGCAAGTTTTAAAAAAAAAAAAGATTGTATTATATAAATATATTATATAATTATAAAAAATATAATATAAAAATATAATATAAAAATATAATGAATATAAAAAATGGAATTGCTATATAAAATATTATTTTAATTAATATATTATAAATGGAAGCATTTTGTTTATTAGGTTATATAAATTTGTATATAAACTTAAATATTTTCTTTTTCAAAAAAACAGATTAAAAATCCAGAATCTTTAGGAACCCTAAAAGATTATTAGTTAAATTGAATATCCTTTTAAGCCATTATACCCTTGTCACAACGAAAGACTTCTCCTTCTTCGTTTTTTTTACATCCCATTCTTTAAATGTAAAATATCAACTACTTCCATTGTTTTACATCTGCTCCATCCTGTCTGAGCTAGACCTCAATTGTATTTGTACGAATCTATCAACAGCTATCTTTCATAATGGGTTTCGAAGCCAGCACGATCCTTGGCCTTCTTGGTCTGCTTGTATGGTAAGACCTGGCTTCTACAGGCTGGGAAAATGCCATATATCGTCAGTTTCTTCCTGATCATTTGGCTATTATGAAAATGATCAAACTTCTTAACCTTACCTTTTGCGAAGACTTGTTCAAGATCCTCCAAGCTTCTTCTCCACCATCGATCAAATGCTTTTCATCTCTTCCCTCCGAAAATACAAACGTGTGGTCCGTGTATATTCTTGTACTTACGAAAAGGTTCGCCAAACCACTCATTTACTGCGGGTCGGGAGCCAAGAAAGGCGTTCACGTCAGATTTTATTGTTGATATTATTGTTGTGTATCGAGCTAGTGTATGTAAAACTATTTTATATCAACAGATTTGCATCTTAAGACGCCAATCACCGAGTCCCTCAATTTGTCGATCGAGCTACCAAGGACGGATATACTATAAGTCACAAAGGTCTACTACTCTGGGCCCCTATTCCCTCCGCCGAAAATGTCCCTTTCTACTGTCTTGTCTTTCTCGCCATAGAAGCTACATTCGGCTTTCTATTCTGGGCAATGAAATCAATGACGAAAGATTATAAAATGGGAGAAGCTTGTTCTTGGGATCGCAATTCATTCGAATATGAAGGGCTATGCAATCACAATGCTCTCATGGATGGCATTACTGCTGTTCGACTCAGGGTTTCTAATAGTCCAGAATGCAGCCCGACAATCAAAGACTTTTCGATTCTTGAATTCAATTAGAACATTCATATCATTCGGAATATTCGATTAATTTTGAACATTGAATCATATCCATAATTTGGAAACTCACATCAGCTGTGCGGACTATTGGACACCCTGAATCAACTTATCTCACTCAACAACGATCGCAAACAAGAAGCAAGGAACGAGAAAATACCTAACATACCGCATTCAACAAGCTGCACCCAGAGATCAACCGAGCCCGAGTCACTGATGATATCAATCTCACTGCTGATAAATTTATCGTACTCGAATCCGATCGCAAACAAAGAGAAAAGGAGCGAAAATTTGCCTATGCTGCTACATCCAACCAACTATACCCATAATTTAACCGAATCCGAGTCTCCTCGATAGAATAAATTATTATAAAATGTTACAATATGTAAATGAACAATTCTTATATTTTCACAAAGTCTCTTATAATCGGGAAGGATACAATGCATATTCGATGAATCATGTCAGCAAAATTGTATTCCTCATCGACGGTCCAATACTGGTACGTGATTCTGACCATCTTCATCTATCAAGCAGTTTCTCGAATAGTACCAGAGACCATTTACTTGTGATTCAACCCTCCTGCAAGCAGCAAACTCTGGCCAGTTGCATATCCAGTCTTTGCAAACATCATAACTGCATTCGAGCATTCTTCTGGAGTGCCCAATCGATGCAATGGAATGGCATCGAGTAAACCAGGAGCAACATCAGCATTTGGAATCATACCCGTATTGCCAATCATCGCTGGCGCAACATCATTCACCGTAATTTTGTATTCAGCAAGATGAAGTGATAAATTCTTCATCATAGATGTGAGACCACCTTTTGAAGCAGCATAATCTATACGCATGTCAGTCAAAGAGGTGAGCAAATAAGTCGAGGGTGAATATCATACGACAACCATTAATTCCAGCTCCATAGGCAGCGATACTCGAAATAAATATAATCCTCCCCCATTTCTGTGCCTTCATCCCTTCCACAACTCCTTTAACCAACAAAAACGAAGCTCTCAAGTTGATATTGATTGTATATTCGAATTCCTCCAATGGAATGTCAGATATATCAACTATTCTCTTACCATACCCAGCATTTGATATTAAGATATCTACAGTCCGTCCATCATGATCACGTTTGATCTCTTCAAAAAGGCCAGATATCTGTTCCGGGGACCCCATATCGACTTGATGAATTGAAATGCGAAGATCTTTCCCATACGAAGTTTGACGTAGTTCATTCAAGAGCTTATCAATGGCATCTTTGGAGGTGGAATACGTGAGCGCAAGGTGAACACCTTCTGCAGCAAACGCACGAGCGCAAGCTGATCCTATTCTGTTTTCTTGTTATTCTTAGCTTTCAAAGTTTGAAGCGGCTTTTCTTACCCTCCAGATGCTCCTGTGATCAGGGCAAGACGGTCAGTCAAGTCGTTATCAGCCATTTTGTTTCGTGGGCTTGTCAAATTTATTCCGTGGTGCTTTGATTTCAAGCTCAAGTTAGTAGTTTACCCCGCATAGCATAGTGGGGAACTTTGGGTGAAGATGGGGAAAATGTGGGTAATCGGCTCTTAGCGGGAGTGACGGGTATCGCGGGGTACATTTATTGGTCACGAGACAAGAATGTGGGTAAAGACAGATTCCATAAGGGATTTCAAAGTTCTGGGACCGGAAAGAGCTCTTGAAAGGGGTTGTATTAATACTAGGTAACCTACTCTCTTCCCTTCGTGTCTATGTACCCTTTCCGTAAATCCATATGCTAAAATTGATTCAACAAGACTAGAGAAGAGAGTCATCCCTTCTATAAGGTGGTGATCTCTGGATCCTTTACTCTTCAGCATAGTTCTCTTATTTGATTGCTGATGAAGCTATTCCCAATGCTGACATGACGCGTGTGACAGATTTCTCATGAAAGTGTAATTCCTTCTTCAGCTTTATCAATTATTCTTAAAAGATCACACTTCGTAGAGTTCAGATAGTGCGGGCCATGAGGTGAACAGTATTTTAAGCATTGGGGAGTTTTCATCGATATATGTTTACCCCTAGGGAGTTCTATATATAAATATTTGCAAACCCAGAAGCACCCCATAGTAGCGGTATGGTCATTGCCGGTAGTAATACTTCTCATATTAGCATATAGTGGTCCCAAGGAGATTTTGTATACATGCTAAATATCTTAAGAGCTTTCCAAAAGACAAGAAAGGGGCTAGAATTCCAATCTTTTGGATTCAGTCGATGATATCATGTAACCCATCTCCAACACTATTTTGTTTCATTTCCTTATCATAGCAAAAAATGTATAATTATATCTTTTGTTCCATTATTGTATAAGATTCAGGGACACATTTACAATTGGGAAATGGTCGACGGAGATCAAAATAGCCACATGCATTATTTTCTTCTTTTTTCTCCCAGCATTAAAAATTACTCCCCCCAAAAGGTTTTAATACTATAAATTCTTATAATATTTTTTATATTTAATAATATTTTTGATTATATAAATAATCTTTTTAATATTATTAAAATTTTAAAATATTTTGAAAATAAATAATATTTATAATTTTTATTATTATATAAAATTAATATTTTAAAATATTTTTATTAATATAAATTATTTAAAATATTCTTTTAATAAAAAATATTTGTTATTATTATGAATATAAATAATTTGAAATAATTTGAAAATAAATAATATTTTTTATTATTAATAATATTATAAAATATTTTATTAATTTATAATATTTTAAAATATTTTTAATATAAATAATATTTTTTTTTTATCTTTATTTTTAAATACTTTTGTAATAAATAATATTTCTTTTTAATATAAATAATTTAAAATATATTTATTATTTTTTTTGTTATATAAAATTAATATTTTAAAATGATTTTTAAAATAAACAATATTTTTTATTTTTATAAATACTTTAAAATAATTTATAATACTAATATTAATTTTATAATATTTTTTTAAAAAAAACATTTTTTTTATTATTAATATTTTAAAATATTTTTTAAATAAATAATATTATAAAATATTTTAATAGAACGGTTAAATCGTGCTTAGAATGGATTCCTTAGCTAAATCCTTAACTGAATTTATAATCTATGCTTTACTATATTAATAAACACTTAAACTATATTATAAATAAATTTTTTAGCTAAATTTTTAGTTAAATTTATAATTTATATTTTATAATATTAATAAATGTTTGGGCTATATTATAAAAAAATAACAATTGATATATAGATTATACAATTAATCTTTTCTATATTATAATAATGATAACAATAATAATATAAAAAATAATATTTAATAAAATTTATATAATAATAAATATAAAAATAATTAATTAAAGTTTAATATGTAATATTGAATATAATCAAAAAGTATATAAAATAGAAATATATTATATTTCAAAATAATAATAATAATTATTTATAAATGTAATTAAAAATTTAATATATAAAAATTAAAATAAATTATATATATTAATTAAATTGTTTTTTAGCTAAATTTTTTTAACTAAATTTTTAATTAAATTTATTGTTTATGTTTAATTGAATTTTTAGTTAAATTTTTTTGGATAATTAATTTAGAAATTTTTTAATTAAATTTTTAGTTAAATTTTTTTGAATAATTAATTCAAAAATTTTTTAACTAAATTTTTAATTAAATTTTTTGTTTATATATAACTAAATTTTTTTAATTGAATTTTTTTAACTAAATTCTTAATTGAATTTTTTTGAATAATTAATTCAAAATTTCTTTAACTAAATTTTTAATTAAATTTATTGTTTATGTGTAATTGAATTTTTTTAATTAAATTTTTAACTAAATTTTTTTGAATAATTAATTTAAAATTTTTTTAATTAAATTTTTAATTAAATTTATTATTTGTATATAATTAAATTTTTTTAACTAAATTTTTTTAACTAAATTTTTAACTAAATTTTTTTGAATAATTAATTCAAAATTTTTTTAATTAAATCTTTAATTAATTTTTTTTGAATAATTAATCCAAAATTTCTTTAACTAAATTTTTAATTGAATTTATTATTTATATATAATTGAATTTTTTTAGCTAAACTTTTTTAACTGAATTTTTAATTAAATTTTTTTGAATAATTAATTCAAAAATTTTTTAATTGAATTTTTAATTGAATTTTTTTTGATAATTAATTTAAAAAATTTTTAATTGAATTTTTAATTAAATTTTTTGTTTGTGTTTAATTAAATTTTTTTGAATAATTAATTTAAAAATTTTTTAATTGAATTTTTAATTAAATTTTTAATTGAATTTTTTTGGATAATTAATTCAAAAATTTTTTAGTTGAATTTTTAATTGAATTTTTTTTGTATAATTAATTCAAAAAAATTCTTTAATTAAATTTTTTTTAATTTAATATTAAATGTATAGTTATATATAATAATTATAAATTTTATTATTATATTATATATTTAAATTATTATTTAAAAAATATATAATATTAAGATATTTTGATTTGTTTATTATTATATATATATTAATGTTATATAATATTTTTTATTAGTTTATAATATTAAATTTTTAGATGTAAATGAAATAATTTATATATATAATTTTTTTTTTAAAATAGTTTGTTTTATTAAAAAGTTTATTTATTATATTTAATTTGTATAAATGAAATTAAATATAATTTTTTTAATTGTATATTTTTTTAAATAAAAAAATAGATGAAATCAAATATAATTTTTTTAATTAAATATTTGTATTTAAAAATTTATATATTTTATTTTATTTATATAATTTCAAAAAATTATATTTTATTTTATTTGTATAAATAAAATCGAATATAATTTTTTTAATTAAATATTTATAAATTATATTTTATTTATATAAACAAAATCAAATATAATTTTTTAATTTTAATATTAAATATTAAAAGATTATATTCAATTTAATTTATATATAAATAAAATCAAATATAATTTTTTTAATTAAATATTTTTTTATAATAAAGTTTACAAATCATATTTTATTTATATAAATAAAATCAAATAATAATTATATTAAATTATTTTATTATATTAATATATAATTTTATATATTATTAAAATCTATTTGTTTATTATATATATATATTAAATAAAAAATCGTTAAATTTAAAATATTAAATTAATTAAATAATAATTAAAAATTTATAAATTAAATTATTTAAATTTATAAGATTTTATAAATTATATAATACAAATTACAAAAAAAATTGTAAAGAATTATATTTAAAGTTTATTATTATATATTATTATTTTATAGTTTTGTTATATATTAAAATAAATATTGTTTTGTAAAAAAATAAAAAATTAATAAAAATAAGAAATTAATATATATTACAATTTTATAATTTTATATTATAATTTTTAATATATTAATTATTAAATATAAAAAATATAATTATAAAATTTATATAATCTTAAAATTATATATAATAATTAATTAATTTTTTTATATTTTATATCAAAAAAATATATATATTAAAAAAAAAATATTCTATTTTTTTGAAAAATAAAATTTATTATAATATATTTTAAAATTAAAAGATCATAATATATTAAATATATTAAAATTTTATATAATTTTAAAATTTATATTATTTAATTAATATTATCAAATTTTTTTTAATATTTTTTTATTATTAAATATTTTCAAAATATTTTTATATTATTTTTATTTTCAAAATAAACTTTAAAACATTTATTAAATACAAAAATTTCTAGATTTATTATATATTATTTCATATTCTCAATTATATTAATTTTAATATTTAATTATTTAAAATTAAAATATTTCGATTTTATTTATTTTTATAAACTTTTAAATTATACAAAATTGCTTTTTTTTTTCAAATTATATATTAAAAACTTTATCAATATTTAAAAAAGAAAATTGCAAACCCCTATTCTAATATTTATTCAAACAATTAATCAAATAATTCATTAAAAATCTATTTTAATATTTATTCAAATAATCAATTAAACATTTATTCCAATATTTATTCAAACAATTAATCAAACAATTCATTAAAAATTTATTCCAATATTTATTCAAATAATTAATTAAACAATCTATTAAATATTCAATTAAATACAATTATATTAATCGGATTTTAATATTAATTTAAAATATTTCACATATATTTATTATAATTATATTTTTTTACAAATTTAAATTTATTAATTATAATTATAATTATAAACAAAAAAAAATTAATATAAACAATTAAAAATCAAATAAAATATATAAAAAAAAAAAAAAAAAAAATATAAAGAAAAAGTATAAAAAAAACAATACAAAAAAATATAAAATTAATTATTATTTATTAATACAATATTTTTAATTTACCCTAATAATTTTATATAATTTCGATATAATATTTTACAAAATTATTAATTATATATTATAAATTATAAAAAAATTAATTTAAATAAACAAAAGAAATATATATTTAATTTAATAAAATAATAAAAACGAAAATATATTTATTTTAATTTTTAATTTTTATTATTATCAAAAAAATATTATATAATTATTATTTTTTTAAATATTATTTTTTTTAAATCTTTTTTTTTTTTTTTATTCCAAAATTATATATTAATTATTTTTTAATTAATTTATTTTAAATATTAAATTTAAATCAAATTTCGAATTTTTAATTAAATTATTTATAAAATACAATATCAAAAAAAAAAAAATAAAATAATAAAAAAAATAAATATATTATATCTTAATAATCTATTTATATTTCTAATCAAAATATATTTCAAAAAATCTTATCAAAATTATAACAATCTCGCTTTTTCTTTAAAAATATATAACCTCATTTTTTTTTCGAAAACATAAAATTTCGTTTTTTTTTTAAAAATAAACAATCTTTTTTTTTTTTTAAAAATAAATAGCCTCCTTTTTCTTTCAAAAACAAATAATTATAAAAAATCTTATTGTAATAATAATAACCTTATTTTTTTTTCGAAAATATACAATTTTGCTTTTTTTTCGAAAATAAATAGTTTCCCTTTCCCTTTAAAAACAAATTATAAATTATATTTTGCAATATTATAAATACAAATCAAAATTAAAATTATTATTTTATTTAATAACCCAATCTTCAAAAATTAAACAATATAAATTTATATAATAATAATCAAAACAATCAAAATATAATTAATAAAAATAATTAATATTATAATAATAATTCTTAAATATTTAATAAAAAAGATTTTAAAAATTATAATAATAATAAAATCAAAAAAATAAATATATTTAATAATATAATCTTTATATTCAAATTCAATATCCTCAAATATTTTTTTTAATATTTTATTAAAAGATTTTTTTGTTTATCTAAAAAATATAAAAAATCTTTTCAAAAATATTAAAATAAATTAATTAATAATAATTTAAATTATAATC
>JANPYM010000004.1:0-33700 GCA_025890175.1 Ciborinia camelliae
TTAAAAATTTTAAAATATATATTATTTTTAATAATAAATATATTATAAGCTTATTAACTAATTCATTAAAATCAAAATTTAAAAATAATATTATATTAAATTTAGAAATTATTAAATATTATTATTATAATAAAAACTAATTAATTAATTTTAAAATATTTAAAAATTCATTTTTATATATAATTATAATTATAAAAAATTAGATTTTTATTCAAAAATAAAGGAATATATTTATTATTTTAAATAATAATCAAAAAATATTAATTACAAAAATTAAATATATATTTTATTTAAATTTTATATTAATTAATATTTAAAAAGCGATTACTTTAAAATAAATTAATATAATAAAATCTTTTAATATTAAAATTGATTTTATAAATTATAAATTAAATATTTATATTATTATAATTTAAATCAAATATACTTTTTTTTTAAATTATATTATTGATTTTAAATTTATAAATAAATATAAAAATAAAAATAAATTGATTAAAATAATTAATTAAATTAAATTTAATAAAGAATTAAATATTTTAAATTTATAGTATAAACGTTTAGAGTATATTAATAAAGATTATATATTTAAATTAATATTATTAAATAATAATGATTTAAAATTAAATCTTAATTTTTATTTATTATATTTATATATAAAAATATATGAAAATATAAATAAAAATTTATTAATAATATTTAAAAATAAATTCGATATAATTAATATTAATATATATAATTTATTTAAATTTAATTTAAAAAATGAAAGATATTTTATAACGATTTTTGATTGATATATAAAAATTATATAAATATATTTTATTAAATTTAAATTTAATATATTTAATATTTTAATTGATTTTTATAATTTAATTAATAATTAATTTAATATTAAATTGAAATAAATTAAAATTAATAATATATTAAAATTTAAATTAAATAAATAGGATTTATTTATAAAAGATTAAGATATTATAATAAAATATATAAGCTTATATATATATTTCCAATATAAAATAATTAAACAATTAAATCGAATTTTATTTGAAATATTAATCAATTATATAATTAATTTAAAAATCCCTGTTTTTTTATAATTTTATTTAATTAAAAATATTAATTTTATTAAAAATCGTATTTATAATTATATAATTAATATTATTTTATATATATATATATTTAATAAAAAACCTAATTTAAATTATATTAAAACATTAAATTTATTAATATTTATATTTAAATATAAAAAATAAAAAAATAAAAAATTAGAATTTAAAATTAAAAAAAATATATTAATAAATTTTAAATCCTTAAAAAACTTTATATTTTATATATCAAATATTAGGAAAATCATAAATTTCAGGGATTTTATTATATATAAAAATCGATTATATTATAATAAAAATGAAAATAATAAATATACTAAAAAATTTAATTTTAATTATAATAAAATTATTAATTATAATTAATTAAAATTAGATTTAAATAATAATAATAATTTAAATCAAAATAATATTTAAAATAATAATTTAAATTATAATTATAATTAAAATAATAATAATAATTTAAATCAAAATAATATTTAAAATAATAATTTAAATTATAATTATAATTAAAATAATAATAATTTAAATCAAAATAATATTCAAAATAATAATTTATTTCAAAATTATAATTAAAATAATAATTCAAATCAAAATAATAATTTAAATCAAAATAATTTTAATAAATTATTTTTTATAATTAAAATATCTTATAATTCTAATTTATTTATTTCAATTAAATAATTTAAATAATTAAAAGAAATATTATTTGAAATTAATTTATATTATTTTATATATATAATTTATATTAAATTATTAAATAATTAAGATTTAAAATTTAAAATTAATAAATATAATTAAAATAAAATTTTATTAAATTTTAATATTAAAAATTAAAATAATAAAGTTAAAATTAAAAGATTTAATAATAATTTAATTAATTTTGAAATATATTTAAAAATTATTAATTTAAAAAAAAAGAAATATTGGATTAAAATTATAAAATATAAAATTAAAACTTTTAAAAATAATAATATATAAAAATTGATTAATAATTTTGATATTATTAAAATAAAATTTTTTAAAATTAAATAAATATATAAAATTAAAAATCTATTAAATAATTATATTAAATTTAAAATTAGATTTGTAATTAAAAAATTCAAATAATTATATAAATTAAATTATTTAAATATATTTATTAATATTATAAAGCAAATAATCTGGAAACTAATATTTGCATTAATTATTAATAAATTCTGATATATATATAAAATCGATATAATATTAGTATTTATATAAAAAAATATTAATATAGATTTATATATAATATTATTTAAGATTTATAATATTGTTATACGCGTCACATAGGATTATGAAAGTGAAATCGTAGATATGCAATCTGATAAAAGAACTATATTGAAGAGGAAAGGATCCTTTTGGAAAGAACACTATCTAATATAGACGTTGATCATGTGATCATGGTGGTCACATGATCAATCACGTGACTGTCATACTAGGCAGGGGCCTTGGCGTGACAAATATAAATAAAAATAATACAAATATTATTTTAAAATTAAATAAAATATTATATAAATTAAAATAATTTATTAAAATATAATATTTAATTTTAAAAAATATATTATATAATTTAAATTTTATTTTTTTAATATTTAATAACTATATATTTATAAATAAAACTTTCAATTTAATTTTAAATATATATATTAATAATATTATAATTATAGATTCTAATAAAACTTTAATTAAAAATTTTATAAATAATTTAAAAAATTATTTAGATTTAAAAAATCTAAATTTTATTTAGAATTATTTAAATATTAATATTAAAAAAAATAATAATTATATTAAATTAAATTAAGAAAATTATATAAATAAATATTTAATTAATTTAAATTTAAATAATTTCAATTTTATTAATATTTTTATAATATTTAAAAATAATATTAAGATAAATTACAAAAAAACAAATAAATCTAATATTAAATGAATCTAAAAAGCAATAAAAAAGTTTTTATATTTAGCTTTAAGTATTACATAAAATATTATTTTTATAATAATTAAATTAGTTTAATTTGCTTTAAATCCTAATGTCAATTATATAATTACAATAAAAAAAATATTTAGATATTTAAAAAGTATTAAATCATTAAATATTAAATATAGTAAAAACTCTAATAATTATATATAAAAATATTGTAATATTAATTATATAAAGGATTTAAATATTATAAAATCAATTAATAAATATATATTTATATATATTAATAATTTAATTCATTAAAAAACTAAATTATAATTAGTAATAGTTTAAAATTTAGTTAAATCAAAATTAATTGTAATTAATTTAGTAACAAAAAAAACAATATATTTTTAAAAAATATTAATTGAATTAAATCAATATAATTAAAATAAATTCTTTATATATTTTAATAATAAAACTATTATAAATATATTTAGAAATCCTATATTTTATAATAAAAACAAATATATATCTATATATTATTATTATATTAGGGATTTAATTAATAAGGGTCTAATTAATTTAAATTGGATTTCTTTTTCAGATTAATTAGTAAATGGTTTAATTAAACTATTGGATAAAATAAAATTATTTAAATTAATTGATTCAATTTAATAATTAATTATATATATATATATATATATATATAAATAAATATATATTAATAAAATTAATAAAATTAATTTTATTAATTCAATTATTAAAAATTAGTATTAAAAAAAATAAAATCAAAAGATTTTTATTCTAAAAAATATTAATTTTAAAAATAAAATCGATATTTATATATACTATATATATATATTCATATTTTATTTTATTTTATTTTTATAAATTTATTTAAAATATATATATATATATAAATAAATATATATATATTAATAAAATTAATTAAATTAATTTTATTAATTTAATTATTAAACTAATATTAAAAAAAATAAAATCAAAAAAATTTTATTCTTAAAAATATTAATTTTAAAAATAAAATTGATATCTATATATATTATATATATATATATTCATATTTTATCTTATTTTATTTTTATAAATTTATTTAAAATATTTATTTTATTTTATCTTATTTTTTAAAAAAAAATTATTAAGAAAATGTATTATATTTTAATTAAAAATATAATATTTATTTTTTAATTAATTATATAATTTATTTATTTAATTAAATATATTAATTAATTAATTAAATAATTAATAAATTATATATTTATTTAATTATATAAAATATAATTAAATATACAATATAGTAATACAAACTACACAAACACATACCTAATACGATTATTCGAATTATACAAAATTTTTTCAAAATTCAAAACGCTGCATTAAAAAAGATCGATTTTTTGTTCGAATTTCAATTGAAAAAAGCAATATAATAAAACATTTCATTTCGATTCTGATTTTTGATTCTATACCGCAATAATACTATTTCATATATTATATATAAATATATAATATAACTACTATCATCTCTTGATTTTCGATCTATTTATAATGAAAAATACATATTAACCAATTAAACACCCTATACCATCGGCATATACCCCCTATATATGCCTTGAATCCGAACTTGCTACATTTATAATATTTTGAAAATGTATAAATCGATTTCAATATAATTATATTAATTTAAAAATAATAGAATTGTATAATTTAATTAAAACTTATATATATATAATAATTTAATTAAATAATTAATAATTAATAATTAATAATTAATAATTAATAATTAATAATTAATAATTAATAATTAATAATTAATAATTAATAATTAATAATTAATAATTAATAATTAATAATTAATAATTAATAATTAATAATTAATAATTAATAATTAATAATTAATAATTAATAATTAATAATTAATAATTAATAATTAATAATTAATAATTAATAATTAATAATTAATAATTAATAATATTAATAAAATTAATAATTTTAATAATATTTTTGAAATTTAAATATACAAACCATTTTCAAATATTATATATATAAATCGAATAGATTAAATAATACATAATAATTATTAATAATATAATTAAAATTCAAATAAAATATTTGATATAATAAATTTGGTAAATCAAATATTTAATTCAAGAAATTCAAGATAATCAGGATCTAAATGACTAGGGCGATAAAGGCAATTGAAAAAATAGTTGCGATAATAGTATTAATAATATAGAGCTAAGGGCCCGTTCGAATCGATTTTTTTGATCGATGTTGTTTATATTTGTGGCTTATATAGGCCGAATCGAACGCGAATGTTGTTAGTACGGTAAAACTTTAATACCATTGTGGCATTATGGCCTACAAACGCGGTTTACCGAACGCTAATGTTCGTTATATTGAGTTTACAAATGTAGATCCACAAAATGTTACAAAATGCTAGAATTTGTATAGTAATTTCGTCAAATCTCTAATGGAGATCTGACTAGCTTTTGTCAACAAATGTAGCTCAACATCACATTGTGAAAATTGTGGAACCACAAATTTAGACTAAATTTATCGCCACAACCCATGTTTGCAACAATTAAAAAAATCGATTCGAACGCGCTCTAAAAGAGTATAGGCGGGAGCGTCTTGATATAGACGCATGGCGCGCCTACCCCCGCTAGCGCGCGCGTAGACGAAAGCACGTGACTGACAGGGGCGACCCCTGTCACAACAGATACCCCTGTAATCTTATAGGTTACCCTATTAAAAAATAAAGTCCTGATGGGATCACGTGACCTCTGTACGTCTAGTTTTCCCGCACAACAGTTGGAATAGTATAAATAATATTGAAGTTTGAATTAAATATTTGGTATAGCGAATCTGGGTAACCAGATGTTTGATTGGGGAAATTCAGGACAAACAGGATCTGGGTGATAGGGGCAAGTAACAGGGGTGGATTTATCAGGTCACATGAGGACTAGACTAGCGTAGTATTAGCTCGGGACCTTGCTTATAAGCAGTCCTAGTTTAGATCTTCAATCCATATCCCCTTCCATCGAAACTAACGTATTTTCTGGGCACCAATTACAGTTGAAAAAAAGTTGGGATGGGGAAAGGGCGCTAGGCCTGCCATATTAGGCCCTTGGACCTACGGCCCATATGGCTTTAACTACGCTTAACATATTATATAAATAATTGATTTGATTTTGAAATCCAAATTGCGCAAACTTATCTAAGGCTGCTTACATACAATGCAACCCTTTTCTTACAGAACTATCCCACCGTTCCGAACCAAGCAAAGGCCTTTGGTTATTCTTTGTTCTTGATTGTCACAATGTATCAACAACAACAATAATGGTCATCGCACCTACTCAGCGATCCCAATATTACCCATCCATCATTTTGTCAACTAGAATTGTGGGATGGGGGTAGGGGAAAACCATGGTCCTGGATCACCTAAATTTATACGTCACGCGAAATGAATGCTTCACTTGATATGCTCTCTGTTATACCCATCTCTATATGCATGTCCTCCACTTCAATACATGCATGATGCTGTCCCCTTAGGGACTGCATCTAGAACACACCCCCCCCCGAATGCAAATTGCTAAAATTACACACCTATCTACTATCCTCTATGACAACCATTTACTCTTCTTCCCCATCAGAGAAATAGTCGAATTCATTAGGCACTTGAGCTTCCTCGGTACCCTCTTCATCTTCGTCAACAGCGGTCAACACACCTGCTGCTGCTGCTGCCCCGGAACCAGCGGCTTCGCCTTGAGCATCTGCTTGACGACGCACGTTGAGAGCTTCATCGCGTATGTCCCCAATAGTTGTTAATGTCGAAGCTCTCTCAACATCGGCCTTCTTGACCTTTTCTTCAATCAAGACTTTCTCTTCTTCGGGTTGGGTATCAATCATTACAATGACGCCTCCAGTGGGTTTTTTCACTGGCTTATATCGACCGGCAGGGAAACTGATGAACTTAAGTTGGGCTGGAAGAACTCTAGACATATTCTCAATCTCGTAGCCAACCTTCTCCTTCTCAAGCTTCTTCTTCAATGTTTCTGCAGGGGTATCTTTTTCGCTTTCATCCTTCTTCTCAGTAGACTTTTCTTCCGTGTCTTTTGTTGACTCGTCTACATCCATCTTGTCATCCGCTGAAGCTGGAATCTTTGGCGTAGTTGGCATTTGGTCGATATCCATACTCTCTCGTCGTTGAGCACGCTCCTTCTTCTGGGCTCTGCGCTTTGCTTGAGCAGTTGTAGATAATACTGCTGTCGCGATAAGAGTTGGTGCATCCTCTGTCTTTACCTGTTGCTCTGGAGGGTAGTCGAAAAGGCTTGGACGAGTGGCACTATGGAATTTGAAACTTGGAATCTCCAAGTCGTGGTTCAAACCAATCATGGAGGTAGGAGTGAACGTCAAGGAGAGGAAATGTGTAAATGGAAACCAGTACCAGTATTGCGTGAAGACTGCCATGCCGACAATACCAGCCATGTTCAGGTTACCGGTTTGAGTTTGTAATCCGATTGTGCAGTTACGGCCTCCAGCATCAATGATACCCAATGCCAATGCACAACCAAACTTTGCCATAGCATCCTCATGACGATCTGCAACAATCTTCTTCAACGTTTTGCGGATCTCTGCAACCTTGGGATTCATGACTTCATTTTGCTGGACCATAATCATGGCAAGAGAGATCAGAGCACCCTGTCGTACGAAGTCTGTAGGATCTTTCATCATAGGCTCAAGCAAATCAATGGCCTCATCAAGACCAGTGCCAGCACAAGAGATACCAAGGGCCATAGCAGCGCCATATCTAACATGTGGGTTGTAAGATTCGGACAAAAGTTCGACCATACGTGGCACACTTCCAGGCTTACGGAACAGAATGAAGCCCAAACTCATGACGGCAATACGACGGACATCATCGTTGACATCACTGACGGCTACATGAAGTAACTTGCGCACTGCCTTGTTGCTTCCTGTGCCACAGTATGCCAAAGCGACAGTCATGATACCACCATATCGAAGAGTTGGATCCGGGTCAGTCAACAATCCCGCAATTACCTCATCAGCTCCTTCTTGCCTGCCATACATAATCAATGCCATGCCGATAGCAAGACCTCGCATACTCTTCTCGTGTTGAGTCTCGTGAGCATAAGTGATCATGTCTTCCAGAGCCTTGACGTTGCCAGTTCCCAACATGATGAGACCCATCGCAAGACCAACAGCTTCACCATTAAGTGCAGAATCTGCGTAAAGTATGTGTCTCAAGCTTTCGTAAATTTTTTGTTCGCCTGTAGCCATACCAGCGATACCCAATCCCAAAGCACCACCATGCAGAATAACCTCTTCCTGGGCCTCATTAAAAGCTTTTTTAAGATAATCGAGCGCCCCGGCGCCGTGATTGGCGTAGATCAGCCCATAAGCATAAAGAGCACCACCCTGACTATAAATTGACCCTCCAACCCTTGAGGCTTCTGGTAAATAAGGATTCAGTAATCTCTTGGCCTGGGAAAGATTGCCACGATGGATAACACCAAGCGCAGCAGTTGCAGAAAACTTTGACCAGTTAACTGCCTTTCCAAGCCACTCTAGATTGTCACGGAAGAATTTATCATTAGTTGTGCCGTGGTTCATGAACGCATTGCAGAACGTAACAGCTGTGTGAAAGATGGAGTTTCGACCCTCAAGACTGTCCCGGACTTTGTTGAGAATGCTAAGGTCAGTGTGGTTGTTTCGGTACAAAAATTCGAGATTAAGTCGGATGGTCTCGCTACCATCAAGAATCTTTCGTATAGAGTCGTAAACCTTGAGATGTTCATCAGAGGTCTCTTCGGTAAACCCTCCAGCTTGATTGTTCAACTCCCCTAAAAGTTGATCGGACTCCGTAGCTAATCAATAAGTCAGACATATATTTCACGATTGGACATAGAGTCTACTTACGCTCCTCTGTAGATGCTTCGGCAACGGCTGCCTTCTTGGGTAGAGACTTCATCACTTTAGCGAGGAATTCTTGTGTGCCATTATCGTACAGGTCGAAGGCGATTTGGTATGCGGTAGCGGTCGAAGTTTGATCGTCCTTGGCCTATACCGGGTTAGTGTGATACCGGGCAAGATTTAAATCCTCAGTACTTGCGTTCAGATGGAGTACTTACCACAAGCCTTTTCAACATTGTCGATGCTTCCTCATCTTGATTGAGGTAGACAACACATTTTGCAATTGAGAAATAATCGGGAGTTGGTATACCATTCAGCAGATCCAAGATCAACCTCAGTATCTCTGTTCGAAGTCCTCTTTCTTGCACAACACCCATGCAGATGTCTAAGACATATTCCATCAATTCTTCTGTTGGACCAGCCGTGTCCTCAGCCTGCTTTGATCTCGACTTCTTCTCGTCATCGCTAGCACGCTTGATGACTCGTCGCAAAACTTCTAGATTTCTGGCCTCAACTGCAATTCCCACAACCTGTCTGTATCTCCCTTCGCGTAAACAGCTCTCAAAAAGTCTCTCAATTACTTTTTGAAGAGCAATTTGGGTAGAGCGATCTGGCAAAATGGTAGAACCAGGAGTCTTGCCTTCTGCTACAGGTTGTTCCAACATGTTATCGGTAGAGGCTCGTGATAATAGGGATTTCGATGGCAGGGTAGATTGCGAGAAAGGTGTCGTAGGTGAGGCCATCGCCGCAGCAGCAGCAGCACTGGCGTCATTGGTGCCACTTGCGAATGTAGTTGCGAGGGTAAGTAGAGCGGTATCATGTTTCTTTTCTTGTGGTGTAACATGATGCTGAGCAGATACACTGATATAGGTGTCGACACATTTCGAGATGATGGTTTCTTCGAATTCGCCTGGATTGTCGAGTTGAAAAAGATCACCGGCTCCAAGAGCGAAAGTCATACTCTCATTATATGCCTGTAAATGATAATAGACCTTTGCCAATACCAAGGATGCTAATCGTCGCTCGGGAAAAGATTCATCTTCATAAAGTGCCTCGCTGGAAGTGGCTACATTAGTACTCAGTTGGCAATCATGATAGAGCTACAATAAGATCTGATATCTGCAAATATCAGGATTTATCTTACATTTGAGAAACGGAGCCCGCGACTTCTGTCCATAGGGTGTCGATATCATCGTTCAAAGTTTGAAGGGCGAAGACCTTGAGCTCCGGCTCTTCATCTGAGAGAAAGCCCAGGACACCAGAGGCTGAGGTTAAACCCGGCATGGTTAGTTAATGGAAAGGTTATTTAGTTTGAAGATCTTGAATGAAAAGAGCTCCAAGAGTTTATGGAGAGAATGGAAAAGAGTTTGATGGATTATAGTTGAAAATGTGTTGTTGTGGTTATCTACCAAGATCTCCAACTTAGGTACCTAATAAAAGTTAGAGTATCGCAACGACACGATCAGGCACACTTTTGGCACGTCAACAGCTTGGTTCAATTACGAATTGTACCTAGTGCGAAAAGCGGTAAGGACCGGATATTATTAGTCGAATAAGGTAATGCGCTAACTGTTTTAAGAATAGAATTCACTCCAGGGTTGGAATTAAGTGGATGATGGATGGATGGATGGATGGACAGGTGGAATTATCCGCTTGAATGCCTGAGGAGATATGGAAGCTGGAGACGGGATGATGAACATCGGGCGGTATTAAGAACTGCTTACGTAAGAATAATGAATAATGTACCTACTAGTAATCTTACCTAAGGTAGCTAGGTAAAAGGTAAGGTAATCTTCCTTCGTCAATTAAACTTTCCATTGATTCTCAGTTCAATAATGCCCATGATTTACAATAAATCCCATAATTGGATTTTGTATAAATATCAACATTTTGAAGATATACTTTGAATGAGACTCATCTGAAATTCATACATCATATATCATTCATCGAGACCTCATTCCTCAATTCAACTCACATCCGTTTAAAAACGATATCCAAATTTTATTATGCTGTACACCCACCCACCTCTCGTACCTACCGACCTACACTACCTAGTCCAGCTCGCAAGTCAACGATTCGTCTACCTCTACCTAGGTATTACTACTAGGTCCTCCGTAAGGTACCTAAGTACACATACGAATACCTGGCCAAAAAGGGAAACCATCCTCTTCTAAGAAAAATAATCAACTGTAGCATATGGGAATTTATTTGCCTGCTTAAAACTCCAACCCAACCCCCTATCCTATTCATCACCCAAATACCAATACTATCACGACTTCAAATGTATTCAAATGTATCTGCAGTAAATTCTTGATACTTTAAAATTCCATTTGACCATCTCCGACCCAAATTACTCTGATCTGTCACGCCGCTTTCCCATCATTGTTTGCGTAGTCCTAAACTTCTATTCTGACACTTTCTTTGTTCGAATGCGTTTGCGCCATTGCGCCAACACCATTATCACAGCCATTCGAGAACCAGATCGACCCAACTGTACAACGAATGATTATATCGTCTTCAAATGAACGACCATTCAAAGATTATAAAGAGATATTGAGAGTGTAGCGCGTGGGGTCAATAAGGGTGTATATGGTGGTGGTGCTGGACAACGAATCGCAAACATGGACCTTCGTTCAATCATCAATACAGAAAATGGTGAAGGAGGGCGATCGAAAGAAAATGCGCATACACCGGTAACTCCAATTCAAACGGGTCCCCCATCAGGGCAAGTTTTTAGGAATTATAGTTATTCATCGCAGGCCTCGCCAGGTCCGGGCAAACATGGCTCACAATCACAAGAGTACGGTTCACAAAATGGTGGGCCTTATGCATCGCCAACTACCTATCAAGCAGCTCATCTAGGTCGACCGCCTCCTCCTACTCCCATTCAAGCCCCTCCCCCGAATGACCTTCGTTCTCCAGCAGGATCTTATTCGGCCCCCTCGCCTTATCGGCATACTCCTACTACGTCCTCTAGTGCTGCCGGTGCCGGCGCACAATACCCGTTTCCGCACAATCTTCAAAACCCACAAAGTCCTGCTCAACACCATCAATACCCCCCAACTTTTCACCAGTCTCAAAGAGATAGTTATTCACAACCTAACCAACCTTCTCATTTGCAACAATATAATTCACAGATTCAAGGATCACCGGCTCCACAGACACCTCCAATTGGAATTCCAGGGGCAACCCATCCCTATCTTCAACATCAAAGATCACAATCTTCACTCTCAAATTCTACCCCTACGTCAGCGCACAGTCAGCAACAACAATATCAAAACCAATTCACTCAGGATAGTCCCATCTCCACAAATCAAATACCACCAAATCAATTTACAATTCAGCATCAACGACAACAATCTCAACAATCTCAACAATCTCAACCTGGTACACCTCTAGGTCCTCCTGTACAAACACAACGCCAACCATCTGGCGCATTCACACAACCAACAAGTCCTTATCAGCAACGGGGAATTCTTGCAAATCATTTTACCAGTACTCAATTCTATCAAACATCTCCTGCTCCCCCGAACGCTTCAATTCCACCTCGAAGGCCTACTACTCCACGAAACGCTAACGACTCTCAAAGAACATCTACAAGCTCCACACAGCAAAGGTCAATGAGTGAAAGGGAAAGAAGTCTCAGCGTTAGTCCCAAAACTCGTCTGCCTAGCCAGACAAGAGGGAATTCGATGATTCGACAGCAACCGGAAGAATTCAACAACTCGACGAAACGGAAAATGGAGGACCGAGAGATATTTTTCGAAGAGCCTCCACGAGCTGAACTATACGATATTAAGCCACAACTCAACGGCGATCGCCATTCCAGCTCTGCCGCTGATCCATCTCCTCAACAACCGCCTAAAAAGAGAATTCGTTACACCGAGCCACCAATATGGGCCCGAAGTGCCAAAGGAATAAAGGGCCTAGGCCGTAAGACCAACGGAAGACAACAAACTCCTCAGCCATCTGCTCAGAGTCCACCGTCAACATCAATAAAGCAGGAAAGTAATGGGGTGCGCCAGGCATCACCAGCAATCCCTCGACCTGTTGCAGGGGACGATGTTGATTGGAATGGCCCTCTCGGCCCATGGGAACCGAGCATATCTGGTAGAAAGCCACCCGCGGAGATGTCGAGAATAGTGGCAGACTTTCTATACATGCACGTTGTCAATCGAGAAGATATCCGAGAGCTGGCCAGTCGAGGCGTGGAGGTTGAAATCGAAGCAAAGCTGGGTCAGCTTGTTAGTAAGGAGACGAACCAGAGACTGAGTCTGCCAATCCGGTCGGAAACAGTACTTATGGATAATCAATTTATTGCCTTCAAAAGCACAATGACTGAGGTATGTTGCATTTTTTCATCGCTATCGCCTTGCTAACATGGGCAATAGGTCCAACATAAAAATCTAAACGAGTTTTTGAATCAGCGAGTTCAAGACTGCTTTCCAAATAATCCTAGTCAACCAAAACGACGTGTCGAGATCAAGTATTTACATCGACGGGAGACGGATAAATTCTATGAACTCCCTTCTTCAATGCACGCCACTTTACCACCGGCTCTTCGGGCCTTACTCAATCCTCGTTACACTGTCAAAGTTCGTGTTACACATGATCAGAAGACAGGAGAACCATTGGCAAAGATTATTAAGGCGCGAGTAGCAGATCTAGATATCTTCTTCCCTAGTTTAATACTCGATTGTCGAATTAGCATAAACTTCGAAATGAGATTCGACGGTGATATAGATGACCTAGTCGCTTCAGGCGACGGAGCTCCAAGGCCGGATCGTAACAAGGATCGTTTGAGTTATAAACAATCGCATTATCAAGTGGACCTTACCCAAGTCACTCAAACCTTGGTATCAAATGTAAGTCTTGCTCTGCGACTCCTCTCCTTAACATATCAACTAAAAATGGCAGGGTATAACTCGAACTGAAAAAGAACACGAGCTTGAAATTGAGCTCTCAGCAGCAGCTGTAAGAGAACAGGGTCTCAGGGCTAGAAATGGCGAGCCAAACGATTACGTTAAGTTGGTGGAAGGTCTGATAGACAATGTTCGTTTACTGGCCAGAACCGCTTCCCCAGCTCCTACCCTATAAAAAAAACCCTTTTTTTATCGTATGAGAATGGATACTCCACTTTATTGCTTCTCACATCATGCATGGCGTTTCTGGGCAGCGAAAATTGGAGATGGACACATTATAATGGATGTGTGGAAAAGACTTTGATATTTGAATGATAGTTGTTTCTTCATGAAGGGGGTCGGGGGTTAAGCCTCTCAGATATTTCTTTCTTGCAAATAATCTGGACTTGTTCCTAACCACTAGTGATTGCACATGGAGGGAGACACGTATTGTGGAACATGAAATGGAGCTTGTTTCAACTTTCAAGTCGCCAGGCATACTTAATGGGCTATGAGGAGGCTGGCTTTTCTTTGTCATTATTATGGTTTGTGGATGACTGGTAGTAGGGGCGGCTTATGATGATGGAATGTATGCATGAAGATAGAATGGGGGGGCATGTAGAAGGGACGAAGCTGGGGAAAGAAGGAAGGAAGACAGGGGAGGCTTTTTGTGATAGAGTCCGATATTCAGTCTAGTAATCTCTCTCTCTCTGTCTGTCTCTCTCTCTCTCTCTCTGTCTCTGTCTCTGTCTCTTTCTCTTTCTCTTTCCTATCTGCCTCGACTGGAGAGTCAGTGAAGACAGAAGAATATATATTTTGATTGTATATTTTGATTATATATTTTGATTGTATATTTTGATTGTATATTTTGATTGTATATTTTGATTGTATATTTTGATTGTATATTTTGATTGTATATTTTGATTGTATATTTTGATTGTATATTTTGATTGTATATTTTGATTGTATATTTTGAATGTACGAGCTTTGAGTACGGCCCTTCACGACCTCCCTCGCAGCTCGTCTTACCGAAGGCTTATTAGACACTCAATTTAGTAATATTGAGGCTATTTTTAAAATATAAAAATATGAAAATAGAAAAAGGGGGAAGGGGGAAGAGGAGAGAGGGAGAGGGAGAGGGGCGGATCGCAGTCGCCGTACTACTTGCCTCTCCCCCTTCCCTCTCCCCTTCCCCTTCCCCCTTCCCCTTCCCCCTTCCCTTCCCCTTCCCCTTCCCCCTTCCCCTTCCCCTTCCCCTTCCCCCTTCCCCTTCCCTTCCCCTTCCCCTTCCCCCTTCCCCTTCCCCTTCCCCTTCCCCTTCCCCTTCCCCTTCCCCCTTCCCCCTTCCCCTTCCCCTTCCCCTTCCCCCCTTCCCCTTCCCCCCTTCCCCCCTCTCCTCTTCCCCCTTCCCCCTCTCTTTATTCGGAAACCTTAATTAAATAAAAAACCTTAATTAAATACACCGACTACCGTAGGGACGTAGGTAGGAGCCTACGCCGACTATTACACTATAAAACTTCTTAGGAATATCTTAGTGAACTTTTTGTTTTGTTTACTCGTAATGCTTCCCTTTAGATCTTAACGCTAGCACCTATCTTATCTTTTCTTCCTTTGTTTTTGTAAATGCTTCCACCAATAAGAACCGATGTATGCATCTCTATCGCATTAATAACTCGCCAATTATTATTAATCCAGCAAAATCTAGATGTTAGAGTGAATATAAGAATATAAGGATATTTTTCTCATGCAAATACCTTAGTGGAGATGGCCGGTTTCAAAACACTGTATATAAATTGTATTTGAAAATATAAATTGTATTTGAAAATATAAATTAGTTTTGAAAATAAATTATTTTTGAAAATAAAGCGTTTTTGAAAATATAAAGCGTTTTTGAAAATATAAATCGTTTTTAAAAATATAAATTATTTTTAAAAATAAACTATTTTTGAAACTATTTTAATTATATAATTCTATTTATTCTTAATTAATCAAAACAAAACATATCTTTTATAATGTAATGATAATGCGTTTGATTTGAATTTCAAAATTAAAAAAAAAATTAATTGAAACTTGAAACTTGAAATTTGAAATATGAAATATCTTAATTAATATTTCTTTTTATTTTTTTTAAATTCAAAATATTTAATAAAAACAGTTTATATTTTCAAAAACGCTTTTTTTTTAAAAACAGTTTATTTTCAAAAATGATTTAATTTTAAATATAATCTAAATACTCCATCAACTGAGATATAATTTCTGAATCTAATCACAATGAAATCACTATTTCTAAACCCCTAGTACCTCCGCTAAGATATATACAGTCGATAACAAGCAAACCTCACTTAAAAAATTTTTATCCCTGAATTTAATTTTCTTTATTGCAAAATATACGGATTCTTAAGCTGAATTCAATGGTATAAAAATATTTTTGAAATTCTTTTGGGAAAAGTTTTAAAACCCCAAAAAACAAAATCCTAAAATCTAAACTGTTGTTACGTGATTATTTGATCTTTTATATAAGCTATATCAAATCAACGATGCTATTTATATATAATCTAATTATATTATTCGATTTATTTAGTTTTTCTTTATCTAAACATTTATTTATATTATTCAAATTTTAAAAAATTAAATATTAAATAATATTATATAATTTTTTTTCCTTTTCTTTTTTTTTTCAATTTTCATTTTAAATATCATATACGTTATATAGAATTATAGAGGTGAAATCGTAAATATACAATCTAATAAAAGAACTATACTGAAAAAAAAAGAATTCTTTTGGAAAGAACATTATCTAATATAAACGTTAATTATATAATTATAGTAATTATATAATCAATTATGTAATTGTTATTTACTAGATAAGAGTTTTAATATAATATTTGTTGTATTTTAATTAAAAATATAATACCTATGTTGTGACAGGGGTCACCCCTGTCAGTCACGTGACCCTGTCACGTGATTTCGCCTGCGCGCGCGCTAGCGCGGGCTAGGCGCGGCATGCGTCTATATTAGAGTGCTTCCACCCGCACCCTCTTAGCTAGAACACCATCAATACTACAACGAGTTTATATACCTACTGTTGCTGGTCACCCTACTACCACATATGTGTGTTCATCACCCTGAGATGAACCGACAACCTATCTCTTAATTAATTATATAATTTATTTATTTAATTAAATATATTAATTAATTAATTAAATAATTAATAAATTATATATTTATTTAATTATATAAAATATAATTAAATGTACAGTATGGTAATACGAACTATACAAACATATGCCTAATACGATTATTTAAATCGTACAAAGTTCTTTTAGAATTCGAAACACCGCATTAGGAAAAATCGATTCTTTATTCGAATTTCAATTGGAAAAAGCAATATAGTGAAGTATTTTATTTCGATTCTGATTTTTGATTTTGTACCGCAATAATATTATTTTATATATTATATATAAATATATAATATAATTATTATTATCTCTTAATTTTCGATTTATTTATAGTGAAAAGTGTATATTAACCAATTAAACACCCTGTACCATCGGCATATACCCCCTGTATATGTCTAGAATTCGAACTTGCTACAACATTAAAAATCTTTTTTTCGGCTAATTATTTCAAACGATAATATTTTATTATATATAATATAAAATAATATAATATAAGTTAAAATGATATAGTATAAGTTTAAACAATAGTTTTAATTCCTTAATTGTCGTTATATAATGTTTTCAAATTTTCTATATATTAAATATCAAATCAAATATATATCGAATTTTACTTT
Source organism: Ciborinia camelliae (assembly GCA_025890175.1). NCBI lineage: Eukaryota > Fungi > Ascomycota > Leotiomycetes > Helotiales > Sclerotiniaceae > Ciborinia > Ciborinia camelliae. The sequence goes on from JANPYM010000004.1 coordinate 17,671, forward strand.
TTATTGTATATTTGAATTCTTCGAATTATTTTATATATAATACATTAAAAAAAATTAAATTAAATAATAATTTATTTTTTAAATAAGATTTACTTGTCCTTGACTGTATAAATGAGATCGTTTGAAATCTGTTGTTCAGTTGATAATTACTGTAACGAAGATAAACGATGTTTTAGTCTTTAAACAGTCGACTACGTGATCATATCAGCATTTTACGCGTGGTCATCATGGTGATATTCCATCGATTCAGTATATCCAAAGTTCATAGACTCCTCTTCTCATTAATTTCTTCTTATTCGGAATAGGCTGTTACCTAAAGTCAAGTGGTTTTTGTCTTTGTAGTCCAGTACAAAAGATCAAATCTTTGACATGAGCCCATTGTCCGAACATGGGAGTTCCCAGATCTTCCGTCATCGAGTTTTTTATTTTTCCGATATGTATTCTATCGCCCTTCCATTTACAGAAGCAATTCAGAACAGCCCTAGAAATGTGATGTTGGATTTTGGGCTACTGAGTGTGGCATAATTCTTCCGCTTCAGTGAACCAATAACATGCACGTTTTTCGAAATATTGTCCCGCAACAACAATGAGCAAGGGTTCAGAAACCTTTATTTCTTTCAAGCTATCCGCTCATCTAGATTAGATGGCTTCTTCCGCCTGGCGGTTACTTTCCCGCAAGTGTGGAATTTCCCACTGATGTATGTAGTCGTCATTGTCTTTGTTTACAATCAGAAGAATATTACTAAGTCCATGCAATTCGCCGCTGCCTTTGTTCTCAACTAGAAGGATCTTTGAAAACATGTGCAATAGGAACCTCTTAAGGAAGGCTACATGGGGTCAATCGTTACCAAACCAAACTTAATTGGTCTCCAACCGCATTTTCAGCACTTGTAAAAGTTGCATAGCGGAGAAGAGCATTATAATACAAGTCGCCTAAACAATTATATACCTATTGTTTACTAGTGTACGTACACTATAAAGCAAGTGATGCTCTCCAAACTCTCCTTCCTACCCACCGCACCATATTGAACCCCGTTAAATATGAACGATATTTCCGCTCTCTGTGATTCCTTCAACTCCGAAGCATCGACATATGAGCGCCGGGTTGGAGGAAGCACACGTCGCATCATCGCCTATATAATTTCTCTCCTAGGAGACTTGCCCACTAATCCCACTTTTCTCGACAATGCCTGTGGTCCCGGGTTCGCAACTGAAGCTCTCTTAGAAGCTTATCCCAATTGCCATGTCCACGCTGCGGATATAGCTCCCGGCATGATAGCACTTGTCAATAATAACGTGATATTAAACAACTGGGCCGAAAGGGTGGAACTGGGTGTAATGGATGGTGTAAAACTTTCATATTCCAATGATAAATTTGACCTCTCCATCACCAATTTCGGCATATTTTTCTTCTCCGACCCTATTGCCGGCGCGAGGGAAATATACCGCACCTTAAAACCAGGGGGGAAAGCAGCGGTGACATGCTGGAAAGAACCCCCCTTCTACCCCCTCCTCCACGCCGTCCAATCCATCATCAAGCCCCACACCCCACCCCTCATCCGCCCCAAACTAGACATATGGTGCATCCCCGACACCATGCAGACGACGCTTCGGTCTGGGGGATTCAAGGCCCACAACATCCTAATGTATGAAAAAGAGATCATGTGGTGGAACCGTGGGATTTCCGAGGCCGCTAAAGGGTTCGCGGATAATTTCGTGCATATGGTGGGCGAGGAATGGAATGAGCGGGAAAAGAACAGGATTCATGGCGTTACCGAACAGGTGCTGAGGGAAAGGGCGGCGGATTTTGTCGTAGATAGGGATGGTATGATTGGGTATCGGTTGGTGGCTTGGATTGCTATTGCTTCTAAATGATTCGTACTCATTGAGAGCATAGCATAAGGGTTAGTTTAGTCATATTTGAGGTGTATAGGTCGAGTTGAGTGTTCTAAAGATTGGGTTTTTATATTGAGAATTCAAAATAATAAAAGATTTATAACCAAACAACTCGTACTGGCTTATAGGGAGCACGACACGGAGAGCATGTGCCTTGCCGTGTTAATTGCCATGTTACATCTAACCTAACACTAGAGATCTATTGACTAAAATATCTTGTTACGGTATTGTATTGGCCAAGTTATACGTACGGACGAAATATATTTTATGTTGTAATTATAATTATAGAAGTAGAGCAGAATCTCTATATAAGGATGTTTTTTTTAGTGCTAAAATTTAGAATACTAAAAAAGTATCCTTATATAGAAGATTTATATAAAATATAGGTTTTAAGAGATGAAATATGTATTAATTCGATTTTATACAATTAATCTAAGTTTTTTATAAACTATTTGCTTTTACAGATTTTTTAAAATCTCTTTAAAATCGATTTTATCATTATCTCTCTACATTTTAAATAAATCCAATTTTTTTAATATTGCTTATATCTTTTTATATTTAATATATATAAAAATCTTTTACTTTTTAATATCTAATTCTATCTTTTTTTTTTAATTATATTATTGTTGGGAAAATCATGTGACCTACCGGTCACGTGACTAGCACGTGATCAGGCACGTGATGGTTCGACTAGCATCGCGAACCTACTAGAACGCCTAGAGCGTCCTAGTACGTTCTAGTATAGCACTAGGCCTCTATATAATAATCTACTCTAGTATAGCTTCATTAATCAGAGATTATCAATATACACACTATAGCCTAAAAGTACTTTACACTTTAAAACCACGTTGATACTAATAATTATATATTTTTATTAATACTTTTATAATATTATTATTTAAATTAATAATATTTTTTTTTTTTCAAAATTAATAAAATTCTATATAGAAATATCACGATGCTAAAGCATCGAGATTGAAATGTAGTAGATTGCTAAAGAGCCCTTACATCTATAAAGGGCGAAGCCCTTTATATATATAAGGTAGATAGTATAGCCGTACGACTGTACGATCTAGCGAGGAGAGGTGCCTAATATCTCAGGCACTCTTCTAAATCTACCGTAGCAAGAAAATAATTTTTTTTAATATTTAAACTGTTTTTCAAGATTTTTTTATATTTTATTTACAATACTAGACAATGGAAAAAAGCCAAAATATGTAAATACACCAAAAAAAGCGATTTTTCAATTTTTTTAATTAAATATAATTCTTTGATTATTCTATCGATTTATTTCAAATTTTATATATTTATAATTATTTATATTATAATCAATTAAAAATTAACAAAATATTTTTAATAATTTTTTTTAGCTTAAACCAATTGATTGAAATTGATTAATTTTAAAAGTTCAAATTTTTAGTGTTTTTGTTAGCGATTTTTAACATTTTTAGAATTTTTGAAAATTTTCGATTTTAATTTTAATTTTCAAGATCAATTAAATTTTTAAAAATAAATTTTTTTATTTTTATTTAATTTAATATAAAAATGAATATATATTCGAAATTTTAAATTGATTTATTAAAGCCTTATATAAATATTTGAAAGTGAAAAGGTTGAAAAATGACGATTTTTGGTGTGTTTTTGTGTTCAGGCTCTTTTCCATTGTGGGTCACTGTAATATATCCTGATTTTCTTTTTGTAAAATTATATAATCAAAATCCTTTTTTTATTTAATATTATTAATTTTTATATATTTTTTGATTAATATAGATTTATATTAATATTATTTATTAAATTATTTATAATATATTAATAGTTTTATTAAAAGCTTTTTCTTTTTCTAAATATATTAAAATATAAAAAACCTATAATTTACAGTATTAGATTTTTTAATAAAAAATAATACCTTAATCAAGAGATTACCATTTAGAAATAGTATTTCTTAAAAACTAATATATTTCAATATTAAAAAATTTTCTTTTTAATTTTTATATAATAAAGATATACGAGCTTTGCCTCCGGCCCCACAGTGCCGGAAAAACAATTCGCCTTGCTACGCTTCTCGAATCATTTTTCAGGGCACCTAGGACCTACGGCGCAGCTCGTCTGCCGAAGGCTATCAGATACCTAATCTGGTAATATTGAAGCTATTCGCAATTTCTTTTTTTTTGAAAACATAAAATAATTAAGAAAATAATTAAGAAAATAATTAAGAAAATAATTAAGAAAATAATTAAGAAAATAATTAAGAAAATAATTAAGAAAATAATTAAGAAAATAATTAAGAAAATAATTAAGAAAATAATAAAAAATAATAAAAAATAATTAATTCTTTTTAAAAAAAATAGAATTATTAATTATTATTTTTAAAATTTATATAATTTTTTAACTTTTTTTTCTTTTTCTATTTCTTTCTCTTTTTTACTTTCTTTTTTTTCATTTTTCATTTTTTTTCTAATTCTTTTTAACTATTGATTAATATTTTCAAAATCTATATATTTATATTTATATTTATATTTATATTTATATTTATATTTATATTTATTTTATATTTATATTATTTATTTTATATTTATTTTATTTATTTTATTTATTTTATTTATTTTATTTATTTTATTTATTTTATTTATTTTATTTATTTTATTTATTTTATTTATTTTATTTATTTTATTTATTTTATTTATTTTATTTATTTTATTTATTTTATTTATTTTATTTATTTTATTTATTTTATTTATTTTATTTATTTTATTTACTTTATTTATTTTATTTATTTTATTTATTTTATTTACTTTATTTATTTTATTTGTAGGAATTCGTAGAATTCGTAGGTTCGTAGGTTCGTAGATTCGTAGGTTCGTAGGTTCGTAGGTTCGTAGGTAAAATCACTTATAGCTTTTGAACCATATATCGTAGAATTAATTTAATTAGATCGTCAAATAGATTCAAAGATCTCTTTCAATATTTTATCTTTTGATTTCATTTTATCTATTGTGAAAAGAAGTGTATTAATTTCAAAGGATTTTCAAAAAGCTACACGTGATTTTTCAGAATAGTATTCCAACATCGTACACGATCCACTGCAGTTTAAGAGTGTTTTAAAATATATATAAGAAGAAGAAAGAAAGAAGATTATTAAATTTTTATCTTTTTGGAATTTAAATAATATAAAACAATAAAAAAAAATTAAACAAATCGAATAATCTAATTAGATTATATATAAATGATATCGTCGATCTGATATAGCTTATTGTTAAAACATATATCAGTGAATACGTTACGCGACTAGGCACGTGACTAGGCACTAGCACTAGCGCGTACCACGCCTATATAGTTCACCTCTTCCCACACCCTCTTAGCTAGAACGTCACCAATACTACAGAGATTCATACTATATATTGCTGGCCACCTTCATTCCGCATATGCGTGTTCATACCCCTGGTGTGAACCGACACTTATATAAAAGATCAAATGATTATATAATAATAATTTAGATTTTAAAGTTTTGTTTTTAAGAGTTTTAAAATCTTTTTCAACAAAGTTTTATTATTATTTTTATATCATTAAATTTAGCTTGAAAATATACATATTTTAATATAAAAAAAGTTTCATTTTTTCAATATTTATCTTTTTCCAAAAAATTTGTTAGGTTTAATTAAAATTAACTGTATAAAAGAAAGGATTCTATAAATTTTTTTCTTTTTTCTTTATAGAATATTATTTTAATTATATAACCTTTATCAATATACTCTGTAATACCCCCAAATACTAGCCTTCCCTTTAAAATACTAATCTTTATCGCAACTTTTTTTCTATTAAACAATAAAATAGGGTTTGAATAATATTAACAAATAAAACAAAAATATTAAAGTTCAATTAATCAAACCTATATTCGAATATAGTTTAAATTTTGTTATCTAAATTTATTATATCAAATATTTTATTTATTATATAAAAATATTATTAATAATTATTATTATTATTTATATTGTTTATATTATTCGAATTATTCAAATTATTTAAATTGTTTATATTATTTAAAAGTAATTTATACGTAATTATATAATTAAAATTTATAATATTTTGAAAATGTATAAATCGATTTTAATATAATTATATTAATTCACAAATAATAAAATTATATAATTTGGTTAAAATATAATATAAAAAATTAATAATTAATGGTTACAATAACATTATTAATAATATTTTTTAAAAATATTTTGAAATTCAAATATACGGATTATTTTTAAATATTGTATATATAGATTAAATAAATCGAATATTATTATTGTAAGAACATATAAATGCTATACATTCATTATATAGGGAATATACTATGGATATAGAATTAGCGTAAAACATTAATTTTGTATTCTATAGTATATAATTTTTATATAATTAATATAAATTATTATATATAATAATATAATAAATTATAATGTTTAATTTTAATATATTTATTTAAAACAATTTTTTGTTTTTTATATATATTAATTATTTTTCGAATATAATTATAATAATATTTATAATAACGAAATAAAAATTAATTATAATTTTTAAGGGAAAAAATTAAACAAAATTTAAGGATTTTATTTTATTTATTTTTGTTATTGTAAAAATAATTGATATTATTAAAAATATTAAAAATTAATTTAATTTTAAAAAAATTAATAATTATAAAAATTAAAAGAAAAAATATAGTTTTATTTTTTTGATTTTAAGTTTTGGTATTAATAGTATTTATTGTTTTAATTTATTTTTTTTATTTGAAAATATAATGTTATAAATATATAAAATTATTTTTGTGAATATAATATAATTATATATTTTTAATATATTATAAAGATTCGAAAATAATTTTATTTTGCAATTTTCAATTTAAAAATATAGATTTTATAATAATTTTTTAAACAATTTTTATATTTTTAATAATAAATGTTTTTAAATATTAAATCGATTAATAATAAAAAAGTTTATTAACAATTTTTTATTAAAATTTTTGATTTTTTAAATTAATAATAAATTAAAATATTTATTATTAATTTCAATTTATTATTTTAAAAAATTATAAATATTTTTGGTGTAATAGAAAAATCTATTATTTTTATAATAATAAATTTTATTAATAATTATAATTTTTGTTAAAGCAAAAACGATTATAAAGATTATTATAATAATTATTATAATAATTAAAATAATAATAATTGAAATAAATTATTTTGAAAAGAAAATAATAATAAAGGTTTTAGTAATAATTAAGATTATAATAATAATATAAATAAAATTGTAAAAAATCAATATTGTTTTTATTTGAAAATAAATTATTATTAAAAAGATTATTAAATATTTGTAAAAACGTAAAAAGAAATGTGTGGTAATAAAAAAGAGTTGAAGAAGAATAAAAATAATGAAAAAATTAAAATTAATATTGTTAATAATTAATATAAAAATATTATTTATTTAAATTATATTATATATATAATTAATTTTAATATTAATTAAATATTTAATTTTAATGTTTTTTAATATTTTATTGGTTAAATTAATAATTTTGAATATATTTAATATTAATTTTTTTTTAGAAATATAAAAATTGTTAATAATATATATATTTAAAATATTGTTTTTAAGAAAATCAAAATTAAAAATTTTAAATTTTTTAATATATAATTAATATTTAATATTAAAATGATTTAGTTTATATTAATTAATATTTTTTTTAATTTTGATTATAAAATTATTTTTAAAAAAGATTTTGTTTTTTATTAAAAATTTGGTTAATTATATTTTATTATTAAACAAATTAAAGATTTATATATTATAAATTAGTTAGTTTTAATTAATTTATTAAACAAATTAAAGATTTATATATTATAAATTAGTTAGTTTTAATTAATTTATTAAAAGATTTTAAAATAATTTAAAAAAAAATAAATAAAAAATCTGTTTATTAATAATTTGATTATTTAAACTATAATTAAATAAAACTATTTTAAAATATTTTATAAGCTTAAATTTCAAAAAAAACGAATTAAAATAAAAAATAAAAAGAGTTTATAAATTTTATTTAATTAAAAAAATAAAAAAGAACTTTAATAAACAAATAATAATATTACGAATCCAAAGGCAATAAAAACAAAAAAGATACTTGGGTATAGAATTCAGGCTTAAAGCTGATATATCGGCGATTGTTAATATTTGATATCGATCGATAGCAAATTTTTAATATAATATTTAATTTTTAAATTATTTAATATATATAAAAACAGATTTTTATAATTAAACGAAAAAGATTTTAAAAATATACAAAATTTTATATTAAACAAAGTATTATTATTTATATAATAATTAATAATATATTACCAATTATTTAAAAAGATAATAAAAATTTTATTTAAAAAATAATAAAAAGTTTTTGAATTAATATTAATTTAATTAATTTTTTATATTTTTTATTTTAATACTTTTTTTTATTTAATTTAAAAAGCAATTTATTAATTAAACTAATAATATTTAAAATAATATTAAATATAAAAAATATTTTTATATTTGTTTAATAAAATATTAAAATTAATAATATATAAAATAATATTATTAACAAATTCTAAATATATTAACGAAAAGCAAATTCTTTTTTAAAATTTAAAAACGTTTTAAAAAAAAGTTTTTGTAATATTTTAAAATAATAAATATAAAGTATAAAAAATAATATAAAAACTATAAACGAAACTATAATTTGATTTAATCAAATAGAAAAGATTATCAAAATTTTGATATTTTTTTATAATATAGTATTTGTTTATTTTAAATCAAATATTAAATCTTTAAAGTTTTAAAAACTATTTTAATATAAAAAAACAAATATCTTTTAGATAAAAAATTTTTTTTTTTAAATTAAAATAATATTTAAAAATAATAATAAATATTATTTTTTTATTAATACTTAAAAAATAAATTATATAATATAATATTTCGAAAAACGTTTTTTAATAATATAATATTAATTTATTAATACAATTTAATTAAATAATACTATATAAATAAAATTTAAAGAATATATATATAATATAATTTTGAATAAAAAAAATTGATAATATATAATAATTATTTGAATATTGAAAACTAAATAATATTTAAAATAAAGTATAAATAATTTTATTTTTTATTTAAATAATTTAAAAAAAAATATAAAATATAAAACGGATAATATATATTGCAAATAATTATTTATTGATTTTTGCTTCAATATAAATAAAAAAATATTTAAATCTTTTTAATAATTCAAAATTTAAAAAAAATTTATAAAATAAATATATAAATTAAAAAACATTAATTAAATATATTACTTTATTAATATTATAAATTATTACTTTAAAAAAATATATAATATTTTTTTATATTATTTAAACTTTATTAAGATTAAAATAAAATTAAATTGAAAAATTATATAAAAAAATCAGTTAATAAAAGAAATTTAATATTAAAAATATTAAAAAAGATTAATAAAATATTATTAATATTAATAAATAAATTATTATATTATTATTTATAAAAATCTATTTAAATATTAATATTATTAAAAAAAATATTTCAAAAAAGATTGTTTTGAAAAAAGAATAAATTTATATTAATAAAAAAATATTAAATTTTTTTAATAAAAAAATAATAAAATATATTAATAAAAAAACAACAAGATTTAATAATTATTTTAAACGTTTTTGCAATTTTGAATTTAAATAGAAAAAAATATATTGTTATTATTATTATTATTATATTTAAATCAAAATATTAATTAATAATATTTTGTTGTTTTATTAATTTGAATGTTTAAGTTAATATAATTTAACAAAATAAATATATCGAATAAAATTGGAAATTTATATTAGAGAAAAGTATATTTTTAATATTTATATTAAAGATTTATATTTTTATTTATAGAGATTATTGATTTATTATAGAAATAATAAATATATTAAAAAATAAAAAGATATATATTTATTAGTTTATTTTAATTATTTTGAATTTTTTTTATATAAATATGATTCTAGATTTTTTATAATTAAAAATAATAAATTTTAAAATCAATTGGTGATTAATAAAATTTCGTTTTTAATTTAATTTAAAATTTATTAAGATTATTTTAACGTAAAAAGTTTATTAAAAAATAAATAAAGGAATATAAATTTTGATTTTATAATTAAATTAAATATTTAGTTTTAAAATAATATAAACAAAATATAAAATCTTTATTTTAAAATTTTTTAATATTTCAAATAAATATAAAAATTTAAAATAAACTTTTTTTAAAAAAAAAATAGGTTATTATTTAATTATTATTTAATAAAATATTAAATTAAATTAAAATTAAATATTATTTTTTTATAAAATTTAATATATATTTTTTTAAAAAAAAATTATTAATTTTAAAAAAATATTTAAAAAAATATTAATTTTAAAAAAATATTTAAAAAAATATTAATTAAAAAAATAAATCTATTATTCAATAAATTCTACCAAAATCCTAATTATATTTATTTCAAAAAAAAATAAAGATTATTAATTATATATCAATTATAAAAAATTAAATTAAATTATTAAAAAAAATCGAATATTTTTATTTTTAATTAATAAATCTTTTGATTAATTATAAAAAAGTATTATTTTTATCAAATTAAATTTAAAAAATATATATTATTAAATTCGAATTCAAACAAAAAACGAATAAAAAATAATATTTTGTATTTGTTATAAACAATTCAAATATCTAATTATATTTTTCAATTTTATAAATATTTTTATTATTTTTCAAATTTATATTAATTAAACTTTTATAAAATTAATAGATATTATATATATAATATATTTTAATAATATATTAATTTATTTAATAAATACTTAATATGTCGGTTCACACCAGGGGGTATGAACACGCATATGCGGAAGTAAGGTGGCCAGCAATATATGGTATGAATCTCTGTAGTATTGGTGACGTTCTAGCTAAGAGGGTGTGGGGAGAAGTGAACTATATAGGCGTGGTACGCGCTAGTGCCTAGTGCCTAGTGCCTAGTCACGTGCCTAGTCGCGTGCCGTATTCACTGATATATGTTCCAACACTGGCAACTCTTAAAAAGAAAGAGAAAGAGAACTAGATACATGTGATCCTGCCCATATGCCCTATGCCTATATGTGCCCTGTCTCTAGCTCCATGCCTTATTCCTCCCTTCCATCACTGGCGAACTTGAACTTGAAGTCGAAATAAGGTTCCGAGGCTGAAACGTAAAATTGAATCGTAGAATCGAAGCGTGTGGGGTACGCATAAGTGTAGGGATGACGTAGGTGGCGCAAGAATCGCTGGCATACCGTATTTTTGAGTGAATAGTGAGGAGTAGGTCGAATTTTGAAAGTGAGATGGGGGGGTCGAATTTGAAGGTGAGATGGGGTCGAATTTGAAGAGATGAGGGGGTCGAATTTGAAGAGATGAGGGGTCGAATTTGAAGAGATGAGGGGTCGAATTTGAAGAGATGAGGGGGTCGAATTTGAAGAGATGAGGGGTCGAATTTGAAGAGATGAGGGGTCGAATTTGAAGAGATGAGGGGTCGAATTTGAAGAGATGAGGGGGTCGAATTTGAAGAGATGAGGGGTCGAATTTGAAGAGGAGGGGGGTGTGTTGAATGCCTCGAAGCTGGCAGAGTGGCAGAGTGGCAGAAGGGCTCAGTCAAGAGATCTGTATTTTGAGGTTCGACTTGGAGGTAGGAAATCGAGGTGGGATGATGAAGTTCGTAGATTTTGAAGTTCGATTTGGAGGTAGGAAGTCGAGAGGTAGGATGATGGAATCCGTAGATTAGAATGCTTAGCTTCGAGCTGTATGTACGTGATAGACGTATAGAGAGTAGATCAGTCCTTGACGGGTGACACCGCGCCGAGGAGTATGTATTCGAATCGAACCTGAACTCTTATATCTCTCGAAAAGAGTATATTTCTTGATTGTTTAGCTTCTGAACTGGTACGTGATGGACGTATAGAGAGTGGATCAGTCTTCAACGGGTGACACCGCGTCGAAAAGTGTATTCAGATTATGATGGTATGCTCGATGCTGACAGCGCCTTTCATATCAAGATAATCAGAACCTGAACTCCTGAATAGCTTTCCGGGTGACACCGCAAAAAGCATTCTTTTTAGCATTCAACCTAGGTCGTTCGCGCACAAGTGTTGACAACGCCTTGTGACGACCAAAATCGAATCTCTTCTGATGAACCTTGCTAATTTGTGAAATTCAAAATTAGGATAAGCTCATATTCAAAAAGATGAACATCAACTAATTAGTGTCGGTTCACACCAGGGGGTATGAACACGCATATGCGGAAGTAAGGTGGCCAGCAATATATGGTATGAATCTCTGTAGTATTGGTGACGTTCTAGCTAAGAGGGTGTGGGGAGAAGTGAACTATATAGGCGTGGTACGCGCTAGTGCCTAGTGCCTAGTGCCTAGTCACGTGCCTAGTCGCGTGCCGTATTCACTGATATATGTTCCAACATAATAACATATTAATAATATTTATTAAATATTTAAAAAATTAATTATCTACAAATTTTATATAAAACTTAAAAAATATATATTTAATAACAAAAAAATTGAATTTTTAAAATTTATAATATTAAATAATAATATTATTATAAAATTTAATAAAATTAAAATTATTATTAAATAACTTATTTTTAATATTTTAAAAAAGATTTAAATCTTTTTAAACTTTACAAACTTTTATTAATAATTTATTAAAAAATATTTAAAAATAATTAATAAAATAATAACTTTATTTAAAGAAATTGAAAAAAAAAAATTATAAATATTTTTATATAAAATATAAAAATATAGATATTTTTTAAAATATTAAAAATAATATTTATTATTATATTAATATTATAATACTTTCAATTGAAATTCAAAATAATAATTAAAATAAATATATTAAAATTTATTCTAAAATATATATTTTCTTAATTATTCGAAAAAAAATCTGATTTAAAAGAATCATTACAATAATATCCCATAACATTTTGTTTCAAAAAATTAAATTCTATAAAATAACATTATATAATTTATGATTAAAAATTATTGATAATATATATTATATTTTATAAATAATAATATTATATTATAAATAATTGTTATATTATTATTATAAAAATAAATTATAATAATCTTTAATATTTTATAATTAAAAAAAAACTAAATAATAAATAAATTAAATAAACTAAAATATTTATTATATATAATTTTGAAATTAAATATAAAATTAAAAAAATCAAATTTAACAGATAAATTATTAAAATAATTGGATTATTTTAATAATTTGAAAAATAGTAACAAAATGTTTTTAATATTAAAAAATAAATTAAAAAATATAACAATTTTAATTAAAATATATTATTATTTAAATATAAAATAAATATTTTTGTAAAATATTATAAATCTTTTTTAAAAAAAAGAAATTATTTATTTTTTTATAATTTAAAAAGATTATTAACAAAAATTAATTACAAATAATTAATATTTTATTAAATAATTAATATTATAATTAAAAACAAAATAATATTAAATATTATATTAAAATTTATAAAAAATATTTTATTATAATTACAAAAATATAATAAATTTATAAAAAATAAAAAATATATTAAATAAAAATAAAAATCTATTAAAAATATCTTATTATAATAAATAAATATTAAAAAAATAATTATTTATAATAAAATTACTTTTATATTATTGAATTTTATTATAAAAATAAAGATTTTAAAGATTTATTATAATAACCTAATAAAAGAATATTAAAATATAAAAGAAATATTAAAAATATTAAAAAAAGAATATTTTTAATAAAATATAAAAAAAGATATTAAAAAATATATTAAAATTTATATAATATATTAATATTTGATAATAAAATATTATTAATTATACAATAAATTAAAAATATTTTTTTTTTTTTATAAAGTTTTGAAAAAAAATAATTATAAATTTTATTACAAATTTATTTTTTTTAAAAATTGGAAAATATATTTATAATGCAATTTTTTTAATAATTAATAAATTTATAAAATTAATAAAATATATATTTATAATCAAAATTATTAATTTATTTAAATTAATAAAAATATTATTTATATATATATTTAAAGATTTTAATATATTAGAAAATATTATTTTAAATAAAAAATTATAATTTATAAACTATTTTTAAAAAAGCCTAATATTTTATTTTTATATTTATTAAAAATTATTAATAATATTTTATTTTTAAATTAATAAATAAATTAAACAATAAAATCAAAATCTTATATATTATATTATATATTATTCAAATTGAAAATAAAATAATTAAATATTATTATTATTTTTAACAAAATTTATATATAATATTAATTAACATAATATAATAAAAAAAACTTTATTTAAAATAATATATAATTTTTAATTTATATTTAATTATATTAATAAAAATATTAATATAAAAAAAAAAATATTAATAATTTATAAAAAAATTGAAATTTTAATAAAGAAATAAAAAAAACTTAAAAAATTTTAATAAAAAACAATTATAAAAAAAATTTAAAAAAATATTTTAATAAAATATTAATAATTTAATATTAATAATTCAATAATATTTAATATAAAAAATATCAAATAATTAAAATCTAAAAAAAAATTCTTAAAACAATTTATAAAACTATTTATAATTATTAATATTATTTTAAATAAATAATTATATAAATTAAAATTATTTTTTATTTATAAAATATATAATATATTTTATATTTTTTTATTAGAATTTTAATATAAAAAAAAAGGTATTATTAATTTATTATTATTTGAAAAAATAAAAAAAAGATTAAAATATAAAATAAAAAAAATTTAATATATTGAAAAAAAAAAAAGGAATATAATATTTAATTCAATAAAAAAATTATATTTTATTTAAAAATATATAAAAATTAAAAAAGAATTTTTAAAATTTAAATACAATTTTAAATAATTATTTTAATAAAAAAGTATTGTTAATATAATATTAACAAAAACAAATAAATATATTATAAATAAAAATAATTTTAAATAATTTATATATTATTATAAAAATATTATAAATAAAAACAATTTCGAATAATTTATATATTATTATAAAAACATTATAAATCAAAACAATTTTAAATGATTTATATATTATTATAAAAATATTATAAATTGAAATAATTATAAAGATTTATATATTATTATAAAGTTTAATAATTAAAAATTAGAGTTTGTTAATTAATTAATAATAAAATTATATTTAAAAGGAAAAAAATATAAGTAAAAATATTTATTTATTTATATTGTTATATTATTAAAAAATTTTATATTTTTTTTATTATTATTATTAAATAATTTTAAATAAAAAAAAATTATTTTTGTTAATAATATTTAAATTATTATTAAAAAAAAATTTTAAAAATTAATAAAATAAATTATATATATATTAATTTCTTTTAATAATATATTATTAAAATTTATAAAAAATATAAAATTTAAATAAAGAATTATTATTAATTGATAATAAAAAATAAATATTTAATAATAAGTTTTTATTAAAAAACAAAATAAAATTAAAAAATTAAAATTTTAAAAAAAAATAATTAATTTTTAATATATATTAAAAATTGATTATTTATTAAATAATAATATTTTTATTTATATTTATATTTATATTATTAAAAAAATTAAGATTAAAAAATAAAAAGAATTAGAAATAATATTTTAAAAAAAATTGTAAATTTTTTATTTTAAAAAAAGAAAAGTATATATTAATTATTTGATATTTGAAAAATTGTGGGAAGTTAAAATAAAGTAAATAATTTGGAAATTAAAAAGTTTTAAAAATAATTAGGAGAATTTAAAAAATTTGATTTTTAAAGATTTTAATTTGAAAAAATTATTTTTTTGTTGATTATTATTGAAAAACGGTTTGGGATTTAATTTTTTAAAAATTTAAATTTTTTTTAAGAAATAAAAAAAAACGTTTTAGATGAAGATATTATTTTTTGAGATAGTTTTTTTTTTATTTTTTGTAATAATTTTTTTTTTTTTTTTTTT